>RJWM01012577.1:0-56131 GCA_004363535.1 Dasyprocta punctata | reverse complement strand
GACAGCTTTTAGTATTTTGTTCTTGTGCTGTATTTCTGATACCCTTATTATTATATGTCTGGGTGAGGATTTATTTTGGTTATGGTTAATGGGGGTTCTGTATGCCTCAGTTATCTGTATTTCAGATTCTCTTCCCACGTTTGGAAAGTTTTCTGCTCTTCTTTCTGTGAATAGTCTTCACAGGTCATTAGTATTGACCCCTGCTTTTTCATTGATGCCTATTAATCTTATGTTATTTCTCTTGGCATCATCTTGCAGTTGTTGAATTGTTGTTTTTTGGTTCCTTACTGTTTTTAAGAGATCTTTTCTTTCGTGGCCATGAGCTCCCATGCTGTCTTCAAGATCTGAGATTCTATCTTCAGCTTCATTCAAGTGGTTTTCAAACTTTCCATGGAATTTTCCATTTCCTGCATTTCCCTTTGAATCTGTTTCATGCATTCTGTTTGTGTCTTATATTGTTCATTCAAAGTTTCCATCATTTTCTTCAGTTCTTCTATTTTTTTATCTTGCTCTTCTTTAGATACACACATTTCTTTAATAATGATTATCATTTCATTTTTTAGCTGAGAGAGTATTTCTGATTTGAGTTTCTCTGTAGCTTCATTGAGCTGTTTCTTTACTGCATTTGCTATCATTTCAGAAAGTTCAGTTGTGTGACTCCCAGTGTCTTGCATTTCAGTGTCTCTTGGTTTTGTTCTCGGTGGACTGGGGGATTGAGACTGCCTCTTGGTCTTTTGTTTTGTCATTTTCTTCTGGGACCTGAGTGGCTCTGTGTCCTGCAAGGTTCACCGGGGGTTCCCCTGTTTGTTTGTGCTGAGTTGTGGGACCAGGTAGAGCTGGATCCTCTACACAGCTAGTGAGGGCGCACTCCTGGAGTGTGCTGCTGAAGCCTCTGCCTTACTGAATGGGGGCTGAGACCTCCCGGACGCAGGCAGGTAGGCGGAGCGTACCCCAGAGTGTGGCACCACCTGGACCCTGAGTCTGGCTGCAACAAGTTCAGAGCTTCTGGAGTGCCAGGGAAGCGTGGGCGAGTCCCAGGCCTACAGTACCAGGGCCTTGCTCTTGGCTGGGTGGGCCCGCAACCTCTCAGACCCGCAGCGCTGGCCGCTCCACTGAACAGTGGATCTTAAGCCCTCCACTCTGATGGGCAGAGTCCAAGCTCTCCAAGGCCCTGCAGCTATGCTGGCCCGTCCCTGATGAGCAGCTCTTGGGACCTGAGCTGGGCTGGGCTCAGTACCTCTGTGTCCTGCGAGGCTGGCTGGGTGTTTTCCTGGTGGGTTGCACTGAGTCGCGGGACCAGTAGAGCTGGATCCTGTGCACAGCTAGTGAGGGTGCATTCCCAGAGTGTTTTTCATGGATTTTAGATTTAAAAAAAAAATTATAACATAATACAAGTAAGTATTAATAAATAAAATATAAAAAGAATCTCTTCTATGAAAAAATAAAAGTTTCATAACAAAGTAATTAGATCAACAATATATTATGTATAATGATCTTTCCTTTTCATGTTCTTTATTTCTTGGTCTCCCTGCCTGTCTCCCTCCTCATCTTTTGTTCTACCTGTCCTTTCCTCTCCAAATTCCTACCTTCCTGCTTTGCCAGCTTTCAAAGTTTGTGTCTGCGACAGTACCTTTCCCACCTTTGGTTCAATGACTGGTTCTTCTTTATTCATAGCTCAGAGTTGAATTCCCCGGCTATCCCAACAAACTCAGATCACCACACCTGCTAGTTATTCTCTATTACATACTCACCATCATCTTATTTTCTTCCTAATTACAATATAAGTGCCATGAGGGTAAGAGCCGGACCTGTCTTATTTATCCTTTATATAATGGAAAAAGGTTCCCTGCCCCTATTTCATGCTTAAGAAAAATTAGGCTATCAGTAGTGTTTTATATATGTTTCTTAATTTTGATTTCTGTGTTAAATGGAGTCACATTATTTTAAATTTCAGGTTACAGACGTGGACTTTTCAGCCTTGAAGGCAGTGGTGAGGCTTGCTGAGCCATATGCCTGTGAATCTGAAGTGAACACTTTTACCTTGGAATGTATGAAAGAGCTCCTTGAACTGAAGGAATACCAGCTGCCCCTGCAAGAGTTGTGGGTTGTGTTTGATGACTCTGGAGTGTTTGACCAGACAGCACTTGCAATTGAGCATGTCAGGTAGGAAGAGAAGGTTATAAAAATAACCCTGTGGTCAGAAACTTTGGATTGAATTCTGGTCTCTGTTAGACTCAGATTTAAAACTCAAGAGGTAAACTGTCATTGTTAGAAAGAAAAAAAAAAAAGGAAAAAAGAAAGATGAGCACTCAGCAGGACAGGTTTGTTTCAGAACCAGACTGAGAAGGGCCACCCTGGCACTTAGACCATACCAGTAACTCTTATACAGGCTATAAGGTCTTTTATAGGGTCATGAGCATACAGGGAGGCTGGGAAAGGGAAAGGTCTAAATGAGACTGAGGAGGAGAGTTCAGTGGAAAGGAGTTGTGACTACCTGTAGAGACAAGGCTTGAGAAAGTACTGAAAGTGGTGGTTGCCTGGCAAGAGCAGGGCTGAGGAATGATGGTAGTTATGAGATGTAGTTGTGCTTACTAGGCCTTATTAACCCATGATTGGGGTAAAAGCATAGGGTGATGGAAGAGTCTTAAAGTGGTCTCTGCTCAGACTCCTTCAGTCATTATAATCTTTTAAAATAGTCATAGATTAGGAGAATCTTTTTTATTTATTTTTTTAGTGCTGGGGATTGAACCCAGTTGAACCCAGGGCATTGCTCGTAGTAGGCTATTTCTTGACCACTAAGCTACATCCTCCACATGTAGGAGACTTTTCTTAGACAGAGTCTCACTATGCAGTTCAGTGAGTGGCCTTGAACTTACTTCATGATGGAGACTGGCCTTGAACTCCCATTGATCCTCCTGCCTCAGCCTCTTGAGTGCTGGGATTATAGGCATGCGCCACCACACCTGACTTAGGAGACTTTTTTTTAAATTAAAAACATTCTGAAATGTTTTAGATTTAGAAAATTTTAAAATGCTTTAAATGTTCACTTTGTGATCATTTCAAACTTACCGAAAGTTGAAAAAAGTACAAAAATTCTTATTTATTCATTTGTTTTTTATGGACTTAGAAACTGCCTTAAATGTTGTAGATGCTAATACTTATTAGTTGGTGTATCTGACTAAGAAGACAAAAAGGAAAGTAAATAAAGCTGTATATCATAATACATGTAGTGATAAGACTAATACACTTATTTTTTTATCCAAGGATGTGTGTTTTCAGAAAAGATATTGGGCTACTCCTTAGATCCTTAAAGAATGCATTCATGTGTCCTTTTTGGCATAGTATTTTCACTTGAGAAGGGTACCCCTTGACCTTTAAGTGACAGGGAAAGCCCATAATACCTGGATTATTAGGTAAGTTTTTAAAAAGTTTGGCTAAATCTTTTATACAATAACTTTGGTGGATAACTTTTTTGGATATTAGGTATATGTATTTATTAAAGGAAGTTTACTCTTAGCTACTTGAAGTAATGGACATCTATTCTTCTAGGAACTAAAAGATTGGCTGATGTAATGATCATGTTAATAAAGTTGCTTGGTGTTTAATAGTTGACAAAATATTGTCCATTTTTTGTTCCATTAATGAATTAATCTGATTTTGCTGAACTTAATTTGTATACTTTACAAAGAAGCAGATTGCCTTAGGCTCTGCTTTAACACTTACGACAAATTTCTAATTGTATGCAAGAGCATTTAACCCTAGATGTTCAGTAGTAGGCCATACAGTATAAACCTAAATAACTGGCTTGTATTTAGAACCAAAACAATGCTTACGTTTTTCTCATGTTTTTTAAAAAAAGTACCAATTGAAATATTTGAAGTAAAGAGGTAACTCACAGGCTGATAAAATTAGGAATCAGGGAACTATTCTCTCTCTGGTTTTAGAAGAGTACCTGGAATTGTAAGTTATTTGAAGAGAAGCTGGCCAAATTTACTCTTGCTTTTGAAGACTTAGATTCTGCTCAGTGCCTGGAGAAGGTCATATTATGAAGGTTTTCATTTGTTTATTCAATAAATATTTGAGTGCTAGATCCTCAGTTTAACTGGTTCACAAAACAGACATAGTCACCATTATCTGGGTGTGGTCAAAGGTGGGGGATGAGTCTCAATGGCATAATCCCACAGTAATGTACAATACGTGTGACTAAAAATGACTGTGAGTGCTATGAGGAATTAGAATATGCTAAGACAAGGTCAGCTTGCTGGTCAGTGATTATTTCCTGAAGAAATGACATTTGAATTTGGGTGGGAATTGTTAATGAAGTGAAGGGAGTACAGGTGCACATGTAGGAACTCTTGAGTTTCAGCGTCTGAAAAGCTAGTATGGCCAGAAAAAACTACTAGGAAAGACCCAGGGAACCAGAATGAAGAAGTTGGCAAAGGTATATCAGCTAAATAATCATTTTTGTCTGAGAACAGTGGAAAGCCATTGAAAGGTGTTTTAGGTTGGGTTTTTTTTTTTTTTTTTAAATCCTCTTGGAAGAATATGATCAGCTTTGTGTTTTAAAAGGTTCATTCTGGCTTCTGTTTGGAAAATGAATGAAGGGAGATGTAATATGGAGACTAGTGAGAGAGGGAAGGCAAGGGGAAGGGAGTGCTGGTGTGGATACAGAGAGGATAGATGGAGATTTTATGAGAAAGGAGAGTTGCTGGAATTTAGTGGTTGAGTAGATAGGAAGAATGAGAAGATAGGACTGTGTATAGCAGAAGTCATGGCCAACTTCTAGGTTTCTGGTTTGAAACCAGATGAGATGCAGATGTGAATGATGTGTACATGCTTGGTACCATACTGATGAGGATGATGTTTAAGCTGAGTTATGAAGTGTAAATATAACCTGACTGGGTAGAGAGGTGGAGAGCTTGTTACAAGGAAATTTGAAAGAACTGGAGAGTGCAGGACATACAGTTCAGTGGCACAAGTGCCTGCCTGGCGAGTGCAAGGTTATGAGTTTGATCCCTAATAAAAAAAAAAAAAAAAAAGCAACTGAAAGAACTTGAGAAATTGGGAGTTTACATGCAAGGGTCCAGGAGAAGTGTTTCAGAGCCAGAATATTAATTCATGTATTATCACTAAGCTCTAGGCGTCATTCTGAAGGCAACAGGGAACCAAAAGAGGGTTTTTTTTTTTTTTTAATTTATAAATGAGTATGGATGTACTGTATTGTTTTGGTATTTTTAGAGTGAAGAATCTGATTGTTCTAATAAGAATTGAGGTGGCTTCATTTTTAGTGTCCCTTTTCATAATAGAACTTGAAAAAGTTAAATACAGTGGTACCTTGGTTCATGAACTTAATTAGTTATACAGTTTTGGAAAAGATGACCACATTTGTATTTGTATGAGAAAGAGTTGTGGTTGTATTTGTCACCCGATGCAGAGTTTACAAACAAAAACAAAATTTTGCTAAATGCTTCAGTTTGTGAACAAAATTGTTTGTAAATGTGTTCATGAGCTAGGGTACCTTTGTATAGTCATAATTATTCCAGCAACACTTGCAGTCCTACTTCACTACTGAAATTGTTCTTGTGCTCACTAAAAGACTTCCATATTCTCAAATCCAGTTGACATTTCTCTGAACTTATCTTTCTTGACCTTCTGGTTGCATCCTAAGCATTTGATCTTTCTCATCTTCTAAGACACTTTTCTCTTAGCTACTGGTACACTGCTGTTCAGATGGTATCTCACTGGATTGCTTTCTTAGTTGTCTTGGCCAGCTCTTCCTTTCATGCTCACACTTGAGAATGTTGAAGTTATCTGGGGATCAATCCTATGATGTTGTCTTAGTTGGTTTTCTGTTGCAATAACAAAAGCCACAGACTAGGTAGTTTGTAAACAGTAGGTCGACTTACGATTCTGGGTGGAAGCTTGGAAGTTCAAGAGCATGGCAGAGACCTGATGACTACATCATTGTTAAAAGTCCCATTTCTTAGTATTGTTACAGTGGTAGTTAAATTTCAACATGAGTTTTGAAAGAGACATTGACTCTATATCAGCTATCTGCATGTCTGTCTGTAGTCAACCATGGTTTTACATTAGAGTTACTGGGGCAGGGCCAGGGATTTAGCTCAGCAGCATAAGCACCTGCCTGGTAAGTGCAAGGTCATGAGTTTGATCCCTGGTACCAAACAAACAAACAAAAGTTCACTGGGGGATTTTCCTTACAGAAGTATTTCAGTTAATGCATGAAGAAAGAATGATAGAATGAGAATATTAGTATTTCATAACCTCTGGTGAAATAAAGCTTCTAGACAGTGATCATCAATGACTGCTCTAAGGATTAGATAAAAATTGATGAGGAATTTTGTAGCGGGTAAATAGGCTGATAACATCTGAATCCATCACTCAATCTTAACTTCTCAAAAAGAGATTGCCAGGTAATATGTGCTTCTTTGATGATGTACTTTATACCTCTTATGAAGTATTCTTACCCCACAGAAGTCTTTCCTGAGCCGGGCGTGGTGGCGCATGCCTTTAATCCCAGCACTCAGGAGGCTGAGGTAGGAGGAGCGTTGTGAGTTCAAGGCCGGCTTGGGCTACAACGCGAGCACAAGGCTGGCCTGAGCTACATAGTGCGACCCTGCCTCAAAAAACTAGGACTGGGAGTTTGGCTCAGCAGCTTAAGTGCCTGTCTGGCAGGCGTGAGACTGTGAGTTCGATCCCTGGTGCCGCAAAAAAAAAAAAAAAAAAAAAAAAAAAAACAACTAGGGCTGGGAGTTTGGCTCAATGGCTTAAGCACCTGACTGGCAGGCGTGAAGTTGTGAGTTCGATCCCTGGTGCCACCAAAAACAAACAAAAATCTTTCCTGAAGCTAATCAAGTCTGTAGATCTTACTATCAGCTTACTAAAATAAACAGAAGAATATGTTGTGACCCCACAGAGTTGTAATCAACAAAATTCACTGGGAAACTATTAAAACAGAAACAAGGATAATCTCTAGAATAAAAGGGATTTAAGAGATGTATCAGCAAAATGGCACAACTGACCCTTGTTTGGATCCTGATAAAATCCTGTAAAACAGTAGCAGCAAAAGTGGTAATTAGGGAAACTTGAACACTGATTATGTATTTGGTAGTATTAAGGGATGAGACCTTTTTTGGTATAAAGGTTTTAGAGAGACATACTAAAAGTTTATGAATGATAGATATATCTGAGATGTCCTTCAAAATAATCCAGTATCAGGATTGTGAGAGAAGAGGAACAGAGGAGCAAATAAGTGGGATAAAGGTGAAAATAAATTGCCTGGAAGTTGATAATTGTTTAAATTGGGTGATGGATACATAGTATTTCTGATATGTTATCTCTACTGTTGTATATGTTTGAAATTTTCCATAATAAAAATTTACTTAAATTCCTTTGGGTCCATTAAAAAAATATGGATGCATTACCCCCTTCCCAAGATTCTGATTTATTGGCTAGGATAGGGAATCAATTTTTGAAAGCATTCCAGGGGATGTAATGTATTGCAGAGATTGAACCCTACTGCTTTATATTATGTCCTTAGATGATCTCACTTGCAGTTCTAATACTATCAATTTGCTGACACCTTCCAGGTTTTTTGTGCTTCTAGTCTTAAGGTTTTTCTTGAGCCTTGGGGTTCTACATTTACCTGCATACAGGATATCACCGACTTGGTCAGTAGTCGTCTCAACTGGAACACTGTGAAATTAGAACTAATTTTCAACTCCGAAGTTTTCTGTCGCAGTCTTTTCTGTCTCAGATGGTATAATCATCTGCCCAATTACTGATGGTCAGTAAATCTGATAAAAAGAATTAACAAAACCAATGTTATGGACAAACTTCTCTAGCTGATCTGAAGGTCTTTATTTTGTATAACTAGTGACTATCAGCTACAGCAAATACACACCATTCATGTCTTAGAGAATGTTGTATTGGGATGGTTAATAGGATTGTTTTGATTTATTCTTTAGCTCTGACCCCTTCAAAACTATAGTATTTTAAGTCAGTGATTGAATTTGAATGGCATTACCTCTCTTTTTTACTGTGTGTCCAGGCTGGTCTTAAACTCCTGGGTTTGAGCCTCCTGCTTCTGCCTCCTCCATAGCTGGGGTTACAGTTGCTACACCACTTATTCCTGATGTGATTCTATGTTCTTTTTCAGGTTTTTCTACCAATACATTTGGAGGAGTTGGGACGAAGAGGAAGACGATGAATATGATTATTTTGTCAGATGTGTTGAACCTCGATTGAGATTGTAAGTGTTTCCTGTACATGTTGGAAAAGTGGTTATTCATGGATTTATTTATTTATTTATTTTTGTTGGTACTGGGATCGAACTCACAACCTCACATCTGCCAAGCAGACGCTTAAGCCACAGAGCCAAACTCCTGGTCCTATTTGTTTTGAGACAGGGTTGCACTAGGTAGTTCAGGCTGGCCTTGCTCATGTTGTAGCCCAAGCCGGCCTTGAACTCACAATGCTCCATCTACCTCAGCCTCCCGAGTGCTGGGATTAAAGGTGTGCATCACCACGCCCGGATTATCCATGGATTTATTTTACTGCTGTGACGCATGCACACATGCAGCAGACCCATGGACATAGACTCTAGGGACCCACAGACAGAAACAGATTGATAGACAAATAGTACAGCCTCCGGACAAGTATTAAATGAAACTTATCCAAAGGCAAAGACATCTGCTTTTGAGTTTTGAAATAGAGGTCAAGAATATCAGCCAGGTATAATGATGCATGTCTGTAATCCTAGCTGGGAGGCTGAGGCAGGGGATTGCCCTGATTTCAAGGTCAACCTGGGTTAAGCCAACCTAAATTACAGAGCAAGACCCTGTCTCAAAAAAATAAAAAAATCTAAGGTAATAGGTTACTGTTTGTAAATCTGAATAAAATTCAGTTGAACCAGTGTGACATGAAAAACAGTGAAGGTTTTTTAGAAATTTCCTTTGTTTTAAATTTTATAGACGTTTCCTTTGTTTTAATTTTTTTTAGGAGGAGAATTTTTAAAGTTATGTGGTCTTACTCTAAATTTCTATAGTAAACCACATTAGACAAAACTAACAGACTTATCTTAGGATATTTTGCATTACTTGACAAATAGATGAAAAGACTGAATAGTTAATGTTGGTGGTGAATAAAAATTTCCAGAATACTGAAACATACTTGTTTGGTGTCTGCCTGTCCCCCCAAAGCCTTGTGTGGTCAGGGCAGGGGGTGGGGGGAGCGGAGGGGGCTTTTCGAGGTTTTGTGATTGGTTCACTGTCTAGTGCTGGAATTTGGGAGTGTGAGTACTACACCCACCCTAGGGTAGGTAGCCTGCATACAGTATAAAAGAGGGAAAGGCTTGCTCTTCTCTTAGTCTTGTTGCTTTTGCTGTCTTCTCCTGCCATGAACTGTTGCCCCTCTACCATGCCACTTTAGGGCCTTGGAGCCAACCAATTATGGAGTAAAACGTCAGCAAACCGTGAGCTAAATAAACCTTTTCTCTCTTAAGTTTGAATGTTGGGTATTTTGTCTCAGCAACGAGAGAAAAGTAACTAAGACAATACCGTATTTTTCTAATTTATAATATTTTGGCAGGGAAAACCCTGTCATACAAATATACAAAAATTAATTATGTAACCCAAATAGTTGTTCTGACTTTGTTAAATGTAACATTTATCTTTCCACTAACTGGTGCTTTAAGACCAGTAGTTTTTTTCTTATATTCATATACATTAATAGGCAGAGCTGCTATAAGAATACAATGAGAAATTGCACTCTAAAAAGAGAATTGTAGAAGGTAATTTTTTCCCTGTGTGAAAGATGACATGACTGTATAATATGAGGCAGTCAGCCTTCATATTCTCCCCCGCCGGCACCGGGGATTGAACTCACAACCTTGCACCTGCCAGACAGGTGCTTAAGCTACTGAGCTGAACTCCCGGCCCCAGCCTTCATATTCTATAGAATCCAATTTCGTATAGTTTTTCTTGGTTTAAGTAGTAAATAAAAACTGGGAGTTTGGTTAGTGGTTTAAAATTATGTATGTCTGATTTCAACTATTCATAAACTGGCCATTAGGTCTATTTAGCTTTTACAGTTTTTTCCATTGTGCCTATCCTATTTTCCTATAGTGTTCAATAAAATGCCAAAATTTCACTAAGCCTGAATATTTTCTAGGTTTGATAATGCTTGCTCTTAAACAATGATTGGTTTTAAGTGAAATGTGAATATTATGTGTATCTGAAAAATTCAGTGTCATCTTGGAGAAAAATTGTATTCTGATTTGATAGCTTTGCATGTGCTAGTAAGACGTGATTTACATACATAACTTATATAGTGCCAGCAGATGCAAAAGTATAAAAGGAATTGTTTTCTGTTTGGGGGAAGAAACTGTGGTACTTGATGGAGAAATAGGAATGTTATCAAATGTAGACACAACGAAAAAGGTCCCTGGGCTAAGATAGGAATAGGGCTACCAACAGACAAGATTTAAAAAGAATCAAACCATCATGACTTGATTTATGTTGTGTGGTAAATTTTTCTCCTTTGTAATTCAAAGCTCACTATTTCAAAATTTAAAAGGCTGAGACAGATGTTGGTTCATTGTTTTCAGACTATGAAGTATTCATATAATGAGAAGAAATAAGTTGATTAGTGTCGGTATTAGAAATGCTAAAGTGCTGAGTGAGGTGAGTGTGGTGGCACACATCTATAATCCCAACACTGGGAAGCTGAGACAGGAAGATTGCAAGTTTGAACCTCCACTCGGCAACTCAGCCAGACACCGCCTCAAACTAGGACTGGAGATATACAGTGTGAATGCCCTGAGTTTGACCCCTGGGGGGTGGAGGGGGAACCTTAAGAAACTTAAAATTTGAGTCTTGATCTCTACAATTTAATAGACCTGATCAGGCAGAGGTCTGCTAAGTTCTTATTTGCAAAATGAATTTCCAGAATAGCTTTATTTATTTTTAATGTCTCTTTTTGAACCCCTTTTTACTTTTTTATGATTTTTTTATTCTGATTTTTAAAAAAAGTATGGATTAACCAAAGTAGACAAAATCCTCACTTTTCAAGCATTGCCCAATAGTCAGCAGACTCGTTCTCCCCTCCACTGAACCCTGCCCTTTTGGCCTTGCTAACTTACTGAGCCTCAAATTTTTAATTTTGCCTCAGTACCATTGTTTCTGATGTTAGTATACTTTCAACTGAGAAATAAAACAATTATTTGAAAACTTTGTGTATAACAATATACTTTATTTTTAACTTTTAAATCATTTTTATTTTCATTTTTGTTAGCTTGAGTGCATTCATAAGTTATTTATTATACTTTAAAATACTCTTAAATTTTTAAGTGCCAGTAAAGTTCAATACAAGATTATTTTTAGTCACTCTGTAGTGATGACTTTACTTTTTTTCCTTTCGAGGTTTAAAGGCTTATATGTTTTTTAACTACTCTAATAATCTTCCTGAAGGAATGAATATTCAGTAAATTTTTGTGCCATGTGCTTTAGATGTAAGGAAGGACTAAATGATTTGAATCATTTCTAAATTTGATCCTACAAATATGATAATCTTAAACATCATTGTGAAAAAATTTTCCTTCCTTCTTTACCCAACTTCTAAATTGCCCATTACTGACTCACTGTTTTTAATCTAATACATGAGAAGAAAACAATTTATTAAATAATCACACATTATGCAACATGAACTCAGTGTTTAAAAACACAAATGCTTGCATCTATGGAAAAACGTAACTTCTAAAGTACAAATTAGTGACTCTTATTAAGTGGTAGTTCAAACTTCTAATAGTTTCCACTTTATTGCTGTTCAGAATGACTTTGCATGTTTTTGAGTTAGATGCTGTAAAATGAGTTAGATGCTGTAAAATACTTAATGGGATTTAAGGACTAAATGGGTGGTCTTATTGACAGGTAAATGCCTGAAAGGTAAAGGGTTTCAATTTGTTCTTAAACTTTCAGGCATTATGACATTCTTGAAGACCGAGTTCCTTCAGGACTTATTGTTGACTACCACAATTTGTTGACTCAGTGTGAAGAAAGTTACAGGAAATTTTTAAATCTGAGAAGCAGTTTGTCAACTTGTAATTCGGGTTCTGAGCAGGAAAATATCTCCATGGTGGAAGGGTTAAAATTGTATTCGGAGATTGAGCAGTTGAAACAAAAGCTAAAACTCATTGAGAATCCTTTGTTGAGGTATGTAGGTCTTTGTGATTCTTAATTAGTTAGCATCTTTTCTTAACTAGCTCTCTTAGTGAGAACTGATAGGTCTTTTTGCTTTCTTTAAGGTATGTTTTTGGTTATCAGAAAAACTCTAATATCCAAGCAAAAGGTGTCCGTCCAAATGGCCAGAAGGTCACGCATGTAGTCTCTCCCACCATGATGTCTGGTTTACTGCGGTCTCTGCTCAGGGACAGACTTTGTGAGGATCGTTTTAAGGAAGATATAGAAATTCAGGTAAAAGGAAAATTTCTTACTCCAGGTGGTTTCTTTTGATTCATCCCAGGTTTTTATAAATTCTACAGAATGTTTCCAGGAGCTTTCTAGAGCTGGTTTTCTGAACAATGGGTAATAGAGCATTATCCTTTCATCAGCAATAGTAACTTAACAACCATGCATTGGGTTTAGTAGATTGTTCATGAAGATAATACTTAATCAGGCAATTTTGGCTCTGTTTTTGAAGTAAAACATGAAGGTACTTGGAGAGATATGCAAGTTGCTTTTAGATGGTGTATATTTGCAATATGTTGTTCTTTTCTAGTTCCATAGTGATCCATTGTCTGCTGTAAATGCCTGCTATGAAGGCGACACTGTTATTGTTTGTCCTGGCCATTATATGGTACATGGCACGTTCTCCATTGCTGACTCCATTGAGTTGGAAGGTGAGTGTGGGAGAGCCCATGATCAATTTTCATGCATGTTACCATGACGACTGATCCTATGGAAGCTCCACTTTCACCATGGCAAAAATATGATTTCAAGCAGGTGTGGTGGCGCATTACTGTAATCCCAGCACTCAGGGGGCTGAGGCAGGAGGATTGCTGCACGTTTGAGATCAGCCTGGGTGATATAATGAGTTTAAGACCAGCCTGAACTGCATATCAAGACTGTCTCTAGAAAAACAAAATAATAAAACAGTGATTTCAGCCCATTTGGTTTCATGTGCATTGCTTTGAAATGTTAAGGGTCTTTAAAGCTTACAGGGATCAATCCAGTGTTTGAACAACTTGAGTCTTAGGTCTTTGTGGCAGTATATATTTTGGAAAGATGTTTACAGGTATATGTTTTTAAAAATTATTATTAAAATTATACCATTAGGCTGGATGTGGTGGTACATGCCTGTAATCCCAGCACTCAGAAGGCTGAGGCAGGAGAATCATTGTAAGGTCGAGACCAGCCTGGGCTACAGAGTGAGCTCAAGGCCAGCCTCAACTGCATAGAGAGACCCTGTCTCAAAAAGACCAAAAAAAAAATATATACATATATATACAATTAGACTTATACTTTCCAAATTATAGATGACTTATGGAAAATGCTTCCTAAATTAGAGATGACTTATGGAAAATAAATCAAATTTTTAAAATAGAAAAATATTCCCAGAAATACGTTTTTTTGTTTAGTACTTTTTATTTTCTTGCTTACCCTTATGTATGTTCTGGCTATCTTGGTGCCTGATCTCTTCTCTTTTTTCTTTCTTTTCTTTTGTTTCTCTTTTCTTTTTTGAGATAGGATCTCACTATGTAGTGCAGATTGGCCTTGAACTTGCTTATGTAGCCCAGGCTGGCCTTGAACTTACGGCGATCCTCCTGCCTCAGCCTCCTGAGTGCTAGGATTACAGGTGTGTATCTTTTTTTGTTTTAAATTTAGCATATTTTTGTAAGAGATATTTTTGTGAAGTATGTTTAATTTTAGTTGATATTGTAAAAGCTTGTAATTGTAAAAGCTTACTGAATGTCACAAGTGCTACACTTTGTGTACTAGCCAGAGTATCCTTCCGAGAACATTAACTGTTGGAAGATTATTAAAAAAAATTTTTTTTTTTTTTTTTGGTACCAGGGATTGAACTCATGACCTCGCGCTTCCCAGGCAGGTACATGTGCCCCTGAGCTAAATCCCCAGCCCTGTATTAAAAATAGTTTAGGATGCAACTTGAGATCATACTCATTAGTGAAAACTATGTAAACATCATACTGTGAGAAATTGAAAGAGTAAATAAGGTCTAAAATGTACAATAGATTTTGTGAAATGAGAAGCAATTGTTGAAAAGGAAAATTGAACTAGGCTGAGGAAAAGGGAAAGGAAGGAAAGGAAAAGGAAAAAAATGCAAGTTATATTATTACTGTTTCTTAGTTAATAGAAAAGGAAGGTTTGTGCTAATACCGACTGAAGAATTTTTTATGCCCATATCTTGCACTCTGAGTAACTAAAGATAATAATATGCAATGTAGTAACTATTGTTTTTCTATCATCTTATTACAAAATTTTGTTTTTATCTTTTTTTAATAAAACAAGAAAATTTATACATTATAATCTTACTGTCCATTTAGAAGGATAAATTGAGGTTACTTTACAGTTGTTCATCTTGCTCTTGTGTATTACTATAATATGTCAACTTTATTTATTTATTTATTTATTTGTTTTTTAAACAAAAAATAAGAACCCAAAGCAAAACAATTTTACAACTAGCCAATAAGAGAGTAACAATCATCAGCACATTGCATATTATTATATTCACAGAAATTATTTAGGATAAAAAATATAGACATGAAACATTATCCAAAAAATTATTAGCACAAAACTTTTGCCTCAATGAATCAAGAGAAACCAGCTATATGATTATCTTTTTTGTTATGATTGCCCTATTGTTTTCAAATAAACATTTCACATTAAAAATGAAATCTGAAGATGACCTTGAGAAAACTACTTTTCACTCAAAATTCTTTTTCTTTAACTGTCTTAACTAATTTTTTATATACATAGATTTTCTTTCAGTTCATCACACAAGTGCAACAATGCGACATATGTGTGACTTAATTTAGTTTACTGAGAAGTATATTTTCAGTACTCATCCATTTAAAAGCGAAAATGTCTAGTTTATCATTCTTTATAGCTAAGTAGTATTCCATTACGTAGAAATACCACATCTTTTTTATCCATTCCTCAGTTGAGGGGCACTTAGGTTGTTTCCAAGATCTAGCTATTATGAACTGGGCAGCTATGAACACAGGTGCACATATATCGCTGTGATAGGATGTTTTTAATTCTTTTGGTAAAATACCCAGAAGGGGAATAGCTGGGTCAAATGGGACCTCCGATCCTAGCTTTTTGAGAAATCTCCACACTGACTTCCACAGTGGTTGCACCAACCTGCGTTCCCACCAACACTGGAGAAAGGTTCCTCTTTGCCCACAGCCCCTCCAGCAATTGTTATTGGTTGACTTCTTAATACTAGCCGTTCTTTCTGGGGTGAGGTGGAATCTCAGTGTTACTACTTTCATTTGCATCTCTCGAATGGCCAGTGCTGTTGAACATTTTTTCACGTCATTTATTTTCTCTCTGTACTTCTTCATCTGAGAAGTGTGTGTTCATCTCAGATGCCCGTTTTTGGATTGGGTCTTTAAATTTTGGAGGACTGATTTTTTTTTTAAAGTTCTGTATACGTTTTTGATATTAATCCTTTATCTGAGGAACAGCTGGCAAACATTTTCTCCCAGATTGTGGGTAGTCTCTTCACACTGTTGGTGGTTTCTCTTGCTGTGCAAAAGCTTTTCAGTAAGATGAGATCCCATTTGTTGATTCTTTGCGATAATTTCTGTGCAGCTTGACTTTTATTCGTAAAATCTTTGCCTACACCAATGTCTTCAAGAGTTTTACCTACTCTATCTTCCAGCAGATTTAATGTTGAGTTCTTTAATCCATTTAGATTTTAACTTAGTACATGGTAAAAGATATGGGTCCAGTCTTATTCTTCGGCATGTGGAAAGCCAGTTTTTCCAACACCATTTATTAAAAAGGCTATCTTTCTTCCAATGAATGTGTTTGGCACCTTTGTCAAAGATAAGGTGAGCTCAAGGCCAGCCTCACCTGCGTAGTTAGACCCTGTCTGAAAAAGACCAAAACTAAATTGAGGTTACTTTTCAGTTGTTCATCTTGCTCTTGTGTATTACTGTTACTATTAGCATGTCCAGAGTTGTTTCTGGATCTTCTAATCTGTTCCATTGATCCTAGGGTCTGTTTTTTTTTTTTTTTTTTTTTTTTTTTTTTTTTTTTTTTTTTTTTTTTTTTTTTTTTTTTTTTTTTTTTGCCAGTACCACACTGTTTTTATCACAGTAGCTTTATGGTATAATTTCAGGTCAGGAATTGTGATGCCCCCTGTCTTGTCTTTGTTGCCCAGGATCGCCTTTGCTATTCTAGGTCTCTTGTTTCAGATGAATTTTAGGATTGTTTTCTCTAATTCTGTAAGTTATGTTATTGGTATTTTGATTGAGGTTGCATTTAATCTGTGTAACAGTTTTGGAAGTATGGCCATTTTCACTATATTGATTCTTCCTACCCAAGAGCATGGGATATCTCTCCATCTTCTAGTATCCTCTTCAATCTCCTTTTTCAGAGTACTATAGTTTTCAGTGTAGAGGTCTTTTATATCTTTCGTTAGACTGATTTCTAAGTATTTCATTTTTTTGGATGCTATTGTAAAAGGTATTGTTTCCCTAATTTCTCTCTCAGTGAGATTGTTATTTGTGTACAAAAATGCTCTTGATTTTTGAGTATTGACTTCGTAATCAGCTACGTTGCTAAATCTGCTTATTAAATCTAGAAGTCTCGATGGAGTTTTTGGGATCTTCTAGGTAGAGTATCATGTCATCTACAAATAATGTTAGTTTAACTTCTTCCTTTCCTGTCTTTATTCCTTTTATTTCTTTCTCTTGTCTAATTGCTCTGGTTAAAGTTTCCATAACTATGTTGAATAAGAGTGGAGAGAGTGGACATCCTTGTCTTGTTCCTGATTTTAGAGTGAAAGCTTTCAGTTTTTGTCCATTTAGTATGATGTTAGCTATTGGCTTGTCATAGATAGCTTTTATCAAATTGAGATAAAGACCATCTATTCCAATTTTCTGTAGTTTTTATCATGAATGGGTGCTGGACTTTGTCAAAAGCTTTTTCTGCATTTATTGAAATAATCATATCACTTTTATCCTTGGCTGTGTTAATATGTTGTATTACATTTATGGATTTATGTATGTCGAACCATCCCTGCATCCCTGGGATGAATCCCACTTGATCATGGTGTACAGTCTTTTTGATGATATGCTGCAGTCTTTTAGCCAGTATCTTATTAAGAATTTTTGCATCAATGTTCATTAGGGAGATTGCCCTGTAATTCTCTTTCTTAGTTGGATCCTTCTCTGGTTTTGGAATCAGAGTAACGCTTGCTTCCAAAAATGAATTTGGGAGTATTGCTTCCCTTTCAGTTTCATTAAAGAGTTTGAGAAGTAGTAGTGTTAGGTCTTCACTACATTTCTTGTAGAATTCAGCAGTGAATCCATCGGGGCCTGGGCTCTTCCTTGTTGATAATTTTCTAGTTACATTTTTAATTTGATTTATTGATATTGGGTTGTTTAGGATTTTTATATCATCTTGATTCAACTTTGGTAATTCATTTGTATCTAAGAACCTGTCCATTTCTTCTGTATTTTCCATCTTATTAGAATACAAGTTTTCAAAGTAGGTATAGATAATTTTCTGGATTTCGAATATATCAAATTTAGAAATACCTGTTTGATTATCAGAACAGTTTCAGGTTTGCAATAAAGGTAATAATGGAAAAAAATCATACATTATTTTTGGGTTTGTGCAGCTGTCTGCAACCTTTTTTAAAAAATTGTTTTATAATCAGATTTTATTGGTGCATTTTATAACGATTTTTTTTCCATTCCTCTACTCTCCCTTTAACTCCTCCTTCCCTCCCCATTTACAAAAGCTTTGTTTCCATTTTTTCCTTCTTTTCTCACTTTTTTAAAAAACTTTTTCTTTCTTTCCTTTCCCTCTCATACCTCCCTTGTTCCCACCCATTTGAACATTTTCTTCCTAGTTCACAATTCTTATACATTTTGGCCCTTATTTACATTTTCAGTTTCTAACACCAGAGAAAAAGTGTGCTATTTACACATGTGTGTCCAATTTATTTCACTAAAGAGTATGGTCTCAGGATGTATCCACTTACCTAGAACTCTCTCAGAATTTTCCATCTTTATGGCAGAGTGGTAGTACTCCAGTGTATTAAAAAAAAAAAATACATCTTCTTTATCCATTCACCAGTTGATGTGCCTTTGGGCTGTTTTCAAGATTACAAATTGTGCTGCTAAAAACATGGATTCACATAGATCACTATGGTGTGATGCTTTTAATTCTTTTGGGATGATACCAAGAAGGCAAATGGGTCAAATGGAACCTCTGGTCCTAGTTTTTTGAGAAATCTTCACACCAATTTCTGCAGGAGTTGCCTTAGCCTACACTCTTCACCAGTAGTGGAGAGGAGGGTTCCTTCTGACCCACAGCATAACAGTGTTTGCTATTGGCTGATTTCATGGTAATAACCATTCTTTCTAGGGTGAGATGGAGTCTCAGCATTGTTTTAATTTTCATTGTGAGAATGACCAGTGATGTTCAATGTTTTTTTCATGTATTATTTACCATTTCTATTTCATCATCTGAAAAGTGTCTTCATTTCAGATGTCCATTTTTGGATTGGGTCCTTAAATTTGGGTTCTTTTTGTATTCTAGATAGTAATCATTTATCTGAGGAACAGCTGGAAAAGATATTTTCCCACACTGTGGGTTGTCTTCACTCTGTTGGTGGTTTCCTCTTGCTGTACAAAAGCTTTTTAATAAGATGAGATACCATTTGTTGATTCTTTGTGATAGTTCCTGTGTGATTGGTGTTTTGTTCATAAAATCTTTGCCTACATCAGTATCTTCAGGAGTTCTACTTATTCTGTCTTCCAGCAGATTTAATGTTACTATTTTAATATTTAGATCTTTGATCCATTTTGATTTTAGTTTAGTGCCTGGTGAAAGATATGGGTCTAGTTTTAATCTTTGAGATGTAGAAAGTCAGTTTTTCTAGCACCATTTATTAAACAGGATATCTTTATTACAGTGAGCAGGTTTGACTCCTTTGTCAAAGATAAGGTGGCTAAGTATGTTTGGAGTTGTTTCTCCATCTTTTAACCTGTTTCACTGACCCTCTGTTTTTTTATAGTACCATACTTTTTTTTTATTTTTTTATTTTATTTTTTTTTGTGGTGCTAGGGTTTGAACTCACAACCTTGCACCTGCCAGGCAGGCGTTTAAGCTGCTGAGCCAAACTCCCAGCCCTAGTTTTTTGAGGCAGGGTCACACTGTGTAGCTCAGACCGGCCTTGTGCTCGCGTTGTAGCCCAAGTCGACCTCGAACTCACAATGCTCCTCCTACCTCAGCCTCCCGAGTGCTGGGATTAAAGGCGTGCACCACCACGCCCAGCCATACTTTTTTTTTAAACCAGGAGTTGAACTCAGGACCTTGTGCTTGCCAGGCAGGCCCTGTGCCACTGAGCTACATCCCCCGTGCGGTGCTGTTTTTGTAACAGTAGTTTTGCAATATAATTTGAGGTCTAGAGGATTGTGATGTCCCTGCCTTGCCCTTATTTCTCAGAATTTCTTTCACTATTCTAGGTCTTTTCTGGTTCCAAATAAATTTTAGGTTTGTTATCTCTAATTCTGTGAGATATGCTGTTGGAATTTTTTTTACAAGAGAAAAAAACAGAAAAATCAAGCAAACAAGCAGAAAACCCAATAACAACAAAAGCAAAATGACAACAGCAAAAAAAAAAAAAAAAAAAAAAAAAAAAAAAAAAAAAAAAAAAAAAAAAAAAAAAAAAAAAAAAAAAAAAAAAAAAAAAAAAAAAAAAAAAAAAAAAAAAAAAAAAAAAAAAAAAAAAAAAAAAAAAAAAAAAAACAAAAACAAAAAACAGTGATACAGGATTTCAAACCAGGATGATAAGAATTTAATAATGGTTGTTGTATTGCATATTGTTATCTTGAAAGTAGTTGCTCAGGTTACTAGATACTGACATTGAAAATTGATCAAACAATATAATTTCCCTTTGAGCAGTTTCTTTCCCTTTTAGTATATCGTAGCTTTTGGATCTTATTTACTCTTTCAGTTTCTTACACTAGTGAGACAGTACAGTGTTTACACAGGCAGGTTTGATTTAGTTCACTTAGTATGGTTTCTAGTTGCATCCATTTACCTATAAAAGCCTCGAGTTTATCATTCATTATGGCTGAGTAGTATTCCATTGTATAAAAATACCACATCTTTTTTATCCATTCCTCAGTTGATGGGCATCTGAGTTGTTCCCAAGATTTGGCTATTACAGATTGTGCATGCTGTTGGAATTTTGATCAGAATTGCATTAAATCTGTATAACAATTGTGGAAGTGTGGACCTTTTCACTATATTGAAACTTCTTACCTAAGAGCAAGGAATATTTTTCCATTTTTTGATACCCTCTTTAATCTGTTTCAGAGCACTGTTGTTTTCAATGTAGAGGTTTTTTACTTCATTAGATCGATTCCTAGGTATTTCATTTTTTTGGATGCTATTGTGAAAGGTGTTGTTTTCCTAATTTCTCTCTCAGTGAGTTTGTTGTTCATGTAGAGAAAGGCTATTGACTTTTCGGTTTTGACTTTGCCTCCAGGTATGCTACTGAATTTGACTATTAAATCTAGAAGTCTTTGGGTGGAGCTTTTGGGATCTTCTCTGTAGACTCTCATGTCATCTGCGAATAATAATTTCACTTCTTCCTTTCCTATCCTTATTCCTTTCATTTCTCTCTTGTCTAATTGCTTTGGCTACTGTTTCCAGAACTATATTGTATAAGAGTGGTGACAGTGTACTTCCTTGTCTTGTTCCTGATTTTAGAGTGAAAGCTTTCAGTTTTTGACCACTCAGTAGATGTTGGCTTGTCATAGATGGCTTTTATCAGATTGAGACAAAAGACTATTTGTTCCACTGTTCTGCAAGACTTTCTATCACGCATGGGTGTTGGACTTTGTCAAATGCTTTTTCTGCACCTATTGAAATGTTTGTATGGTTTTTGTCCTTGCCTTTTTAATATAGTGTGTTGCACTGATGGATTTATGTGTGTTGTACCATTCCTGAATCCCTGGATCCTACTTTGTCATGGTGAATAATCTTCTTGATGACTTGCTGTATTCTGTTTAGTATCTTACTGAATTTTGCATCTGTTCATTAGGGAGATTATCCTATAGTTATCTTTGTTAGTTGAGTTTCTCTCTGGTTTGGTATCAGGGTAATGTTTACTTCCAGGAATGAATTTGAGAGTATTGTTTCCCTTTCAGCTTCATTAAGGGGCTTGAGAAATAGTGGTAGTACATCTCTAAATTTCTTGTGAAATTCAGCAGTAAATTAGGCAGGGCTAGAGTTTTTCTTGTTGGTAGGTTTTGTTTTGTTTTGTTTTGTTTTTAATTTTATAGAGAAAAGCTAAAGCAAAATTTTATAACAAAATAATGGGAGAATAACAATAGTTAATACATTACATGTTGTTATCTTTAATTGCTCAAGGTAAAAGATATGGGCATAAAAATTTCTCCAATTACTATTAGCACAAACCTTCCTTATTAATGAACTACGAAATGCTAATAATAGTATAATTGACTTGCATTTTTTCCCTTTTCCCTGCTGTCCTTTCCCCTTTCACCCATCCTAGTAGTAGGTTTTTAATTACATCTTTAATTTCATTTATTGATACTGGTTTATTTAGGATTTTTATATCTCGATTCAGCTTTTGTAATTCATATGTATTTAGGAATCTGTCCATTTCTTCTATATTTTCCATCTTATTAGAATACAAGCTCTCAAAGTAGATATACATGATCTTCTGGATTTCTGTGGGATCTGTTGTGTTCACCCTTTCTATTCCTAATTGCATGTACTGGAGTCTTTCCTTTTTTTGATAAGGTTGGCTAAGAGTTTGTCGATTTTATTTAGTCTTTCAAAGAGCCAAGTCTTTAATTTGTTGATTCTTTGTATTGTTATCTTAGTCTCAGTTGCATGAATTTCTGCTCTGATTTTTATAATTTCCTCATTTATATGAGCTTTGGGCTTTACCTGCTCTTCTTTTTGTAGAAGCTTAAAGTTCAACATTAAGTTGTTTATTTGAGCTCATTCTGTGTTCCTGATATGAGTGTTCACTGCTATAAATTTTCCTTGTATGACTGCTTTCATTGTGTCCCACATGTTCTGATATATTTTATTGGCACTATCATTTAATTGTGGCAACTGTCTCATTTCTTCTGTAATTTCATCTGTGACCCATCGGTTGTTCAGGAGGGTGTTAATTCATTTCCATGCATTTATGAAGTTCTTATGGTTTCTTTTGCCATTGATGTCCAATTTCGTTGCACTATGGTCTGATAAGATGCATGGAATAATTTTAAGTCCTTTGCATTTTCTTAAGCATGTTCTATGAGCTAGTTTGTGGTCTATTTGGAGAATATCTTATGCAGCTGAGAATGTATATTCTGATGTTGTGAGGTAGAACACGTTCTAGACAGGTACTAAGTCCATTTGTTTAAATGTTTGGTTCAGTTCTAGTATTTCATTGTTGATTTTTTTGTCTAGTTGATCTGTATTTGTGACAGTGGGGTGTTGAGATTGCCCAGTAGAATTGTGTTAGTGCTTGTTTGATTTTTCATGTCCATTAATGTTTGTTTCATATTGTTGGGTGCCCTGGTATTTGTTACATATACTTGTGATTGTTATCTCTTCCTCTTCAGTTGTTCCCTTTACAAGGATATAGTGACCTTTGTCTCTAAATCAGTCTTGGCTGGAAATCCACTTTGCCTGCAAATGGAATAACTACCCCTTATGTACCTTGAGACCATACTCATAAGTGAAATAAATCAGACACATGTGTAAATATCTTATTGTCTCAGTAGTGTGAAAAGCTGAAAGAAACAACATATGTGTATATATATATATATATATATATATATATATATATATATATATAAAAAATAGTTAAGGTAGTTATACTACTGATTTCTCTAAGTTCATTGAAGAGTAAGGTTTGTTCTGGTATTGTTGAGACAACTGAATGCAGATATCTTGTGCTCTGGGTGAATGATTTGGGGATGACAGTGTACAATGTATATCCCATTGTTGCCCCCTGATATGTTTTGAAATTTTGTTTTCTTTTTTCTTTTCTCTTCGAAATAAAGTGGATTTGGGGGGGAAAATAGCTACCCCTGCTTTTCTACAGGTTCCTGTTGCATGGTGTATTGTTTTCCATTTTTCAGTCTGTGAATTTCTTTTTGAGGTAAATGTGTTTCTTGTATACAGCATATTGTTGAATGTTGCTTCTTGGTCTGTTCTGCCAGTCTGTTTCTTTGGATGGGTGAATTGAAACCATTAACATTGGTTGTTATAACTGATATGTATTAACTCATCCTTGTCATGTTATTTTCCTGTCGTTAGCTCCCCATTTCTCCCCCTCTGTTTCATTGTTTGCCTTGCCTGGTGGATTCATTCTGTTGGGGTTCATGGAGTTGTAGTCCTTGTTATCTCTTTGAAGAATGTCCTTCAGAACATTTTTGAGTAATAATTTGGTGTTCATGAATTTCCTCAGGTGTTCATTGTCATGTAAGTATCTTATTTCTCAATCAGTTTGAAAGATAGCTTTAAGAGGTGAATCAATCTGGCTTGGAAGTAGAGCTTGAAATCTTCACTCCAAGCTGTCCTTGACTTGAGTGTTTGTGTTAAGAAGTCAGCTGTGATTCTGATGGGCTTTCCTTATAGGTGATTTGTTTCTTTTCTCTAACATCTTTTAATATTCTGTTGTTGTATTGAAGTTCTGGAATCCTGACTATTATATGCCTTGGTGTAGATTTTTTTGATCATGGCTAATTGGAGTTGTATATGCCTCACTTATTTGCATGTCAAATTCTTTGTCTCTGCCAGGGAAGTTTTCTTCCATGATATCTGTGAATAGTTTTTTTTAATATCATTTGTGCAGTCTGCTTTTTTTTGCTTCCAGTCAATCTTATTTTATTCTTTGCATCATCTAGCAATTGCTGGATTGATTTCTCATGCTCACTTGCTGTTTTTAAGAAAAAAAATTTTTTTTCCATGATTGCTAACCTCAAGCCTGTCTTCTATATCTGAGACTATCTTCACATTCATTTATTTTGCTATGGATACTTTCAATGGAATTTTTAATTTCCTGGGTATTTTATGGATTTCATTTCTTTCCAGTGTTGGACATTCATGGTTGCTGTCATTTTCCAAAGCTCCTCTATTTTTTTAATCTGTGTCTGTGCTAGAGTCACTAAGCAAGTTTTTCATTGTGGTCACCATCTGTGTAGTTATCTGATTGATTTATTCATGTAATTATTCATGATTGATTTTCTTCTAGAGCCTCATTCATTTGCTTTGTTTTCACTTCAGAGAGGCCAGGTTGGTTGTTTTTCAATTGTCCCATTTCATTGTTTGCCTTTGGTGACTTGGACATCTTATTTAAGTGTCTTCTCGTTTTGTATTGTTTTGTTTGTTTTAGTTTAATTCCTGGATTGATCCATGTAAATTACCTATGGTGAGTAGCTTTATAGCTAGTATGTAAAACCCTTAGGTGTTTTGACTGTGTTGCAAAATCCTGCTTCTTCACTTTATTCTGCATAAGAAGTTGCTGCTTCCTTGACCTAACGCATGCTTCTTTGTACTGGCCCTCATTATTTTCTATGACCCTTAAGCAATCTTAGTCTTGGTATATGAGGAAAAACAACTAGTTAGAACGTTTATATGATTTTAGCTGAAGTGGTACAGTTGGCAATAACCATAGCATTAAACACAGTCTAGAAAATAACAAACTGAGGCAACCATTAATTTACCACCTTTAACAAATCAGAAAATCATATGCAGTAAATAAGTCCTCAGTATGCCAACTTTACTCTCAGGGGAGAAATTTTAAAAGAGATTGGGGGAAATTAAGAGAAATAGAAGAAGAAGAGATTAGAAGCAAGGCAGGAGGACAAAGGAGGATCACACAAACTTTGGGAAATGGGTGCAGAAGACAGGAGGGGAAGCAAAAAGGAAGAAATCAAAGGAAGAACAACAGAGCCACAACCACAATAAAACTAGAAACCATACTCATATAAAAGCTAGATCAAACAGTGAAGAAAAAATGCAATAGAGAAAAGAAAATGTTCACTTCAAGGTTTGTCTCTCCTATGACTGGTAGACAGTGTCTCGAGACAGATTCTAGATCTACGTCAATTTATTCTCACAAGCCCACAATAGCTTTCCAGTGGGGTGGTGGATTATCTCAATGAGGCTGCACTTTTATTTACTCTGAAGTTCAGGCTAGTTTCTGGCTGTGAGGCTGGAACCAGACCTGTTCACCCTGGAGCAGTCAGCGCACCTTTGGGCTCAAACTCAGATTAGTTCTTCAGGTGGCTCCTGGCCAATTGCCCAACCTGCAGGACAGCCAAATCTCCAGGGCATCCACTCCTCCAACTGTACTGCTGCATCTCTCCATAGAGGCCTCTGGGATTGCCAGCAGTCACTGTGTTTCTGCAGGTTTGAACCACTCTTTCCTCGCAGTGAATCTTGACTCAGAAGCAGCTGCTGCCATCTCTTGTTTTTTGTTGAAGTTCCTCTTTTCACTCTCCATATGGGCTTCAGTTCTGTCTTTCAGATCCTTTTTGGGTCTAAGGTCCCTTTTCTCCTCTTTTTTCTCTTTCTCGTGTTGCTATATTCCAGTGTCTGGACCCCAAATCGTGGAGAGGCTGTTTCTCTGCTGTTTACTACTCCACCATCTTCCCAAAGCCTACAGACTGTTTAAACTCTATTCTTTATCTTCTTAAAATGTTTTTTGAGACAGGATCTTGCCCTATGTAGTTTAGCCTGGTCTCAAACTCACTATGTAGCCTAGGCTGGCCTCAAATTCATGGTGTTCCCTCTGCCTCAGCCTCCTAGGATTACAGGAGTGTGCCACTATGCCTGGCTAAAACTTCTTATTAGAAGCAATATTGGGAGTTTAATTTTTTGCTATTTGCTACTGTATCACCTCACCCCCTTTTTTGTTTTACATGTGTACTTTTTGTTCTTTGCTAATATTTGACTTATAATAAATGTATGTGATATATATGACACATCTACAGGATAAATCACTGCAATAAAAACACTGTAGTTTTTGGCATAGTGAAAATAGCATTGATATAGATTAATTATTAGGTAAGAGGTCTTCCCAGATTGGTGAAGAAATTATAATGTGCTTGTTGGGAGTGTCATAAATAATCACATAGAAAGTATAAAAATACTGTAAAATTAGTAACATTGCACTTTTTGAATTGGTGAGTCAGAGATTATTTTTAGTATGACTATATGGAGTACTTCATGAGTAAGTTTAAAGCTTCACTTGTAATAAGTGATATATATATTAAAATAACTATTATATTCAAGTATTAATAGTATTTGCAGTCGGCTTTTCTCTTAGAAAATCCAGTTTGTTGGGATGGGAGAAAGGAGAAATGAAGGAAGGCAAAAGAAAATAAATAATTAAATATATGCATATATATGTATACACACACACAATATAGCTAACATTATTATACTACTTTCTTTTAGTTCATTGAAAAGATTGGTTGGTGCTTATATTGATTAATTTTGCTTGCCTATATTTTGTAATCTGAGCAACTACTTTGAAGACAACAGTATGCAATACATTAACCGTTGCTAATTCTTTACTATCCTGTTTTGAAACTCTGTGTAACTGTTTTTATTTTTGTTTACTTTTCTCTCCTTAAGATAAAAAATCAAGTTTGTTAACAGTTTTATGTTTTTACTAAAAATGCATAGTTTGTATATTCTAATTTTTGCTTAATATGCAATTTAAATATATTTTTAACTTTTCTGAAGATAAAAAGCAATACTATTATAGAAAGTATGCAAATTACTGGTAGACACAAAGAATCACAAAATTACTCCAATCATCCAGTGTCCATCCCCCTAATACTCTTGCGGATGAAGTCCTTGAGCATTTTCCAGTGCCCCAAAAAGCTTGTTTGTATTCTTTTTTTTTTTTTCCCCCTTTTTTTGAGATAGGGTCTTGCTATTTAGTGCAGACTGGCCTTGAACTTGTGACTGTCTTCCTGCCTCAGCCTCCGAATGCTAGAATTACAGGTGTGCACCACCATGCCTGGTTTTGTTGCATTCTTTAAATGGCTTTGCCTGTTTAATGTAGTTAGTTTCATCTGCCCAAACTCTTCTTTAGACAGTAAAAGTTATTTCTTTGTTTTTGTTTTTGAGGTAGAGTGTTACTGTGCAGTAACTCACTGTGTAGCTCAGGCTGGCCTCAAACTGAAAGCAATCCTTCTGCCTCAGCCTCCCAAGTGCCAGGATTACAGGCATGTGCCACCATAGCCCAGCTTAGACAGTAAGAGTTATTTTTTATAGTTTTGTGTATGTGGTTTTGTTTTATGAAGCAAATTCTCTAGTTTTCTGATTCTTTGATTTTTTAAATCTTATTCAGAGGCTCAGCCTATGTTATTAGCTTAAGATTTAGCTGGAAACATTGGCACATACCTGCAGTCACAGCTACTGGTCAGGCTGAGACAGGATTTCTTGAGCCTAGGAATTTAAGATCATTTTGGGCAAGATGGTCGAGACCCTGTTTTTAGTCGGTTTAAATCAATCTCTTTAACAGACTACAAATGTGAGGTAATCTTGAGACATGCTGAGTTTTTTCAAATATAATTTATATTAATAGTCATAGGATACTAGAGTTAGGAAAAACTTAGGTAGAGTGCTTTAAAGATTTCTGACCCAGCTGTGAGTCCTGATGATTATATTTATAGCAGTTTTATAAATGAATTTTGTGCTGAGCTGGTCTAAGATCATTGACATGGTAGTTAAACAGGGCTGTTAAAAATTGGGTATCCTGGCTTAAACAATACCTGTGGGGAGATAGATTTTATTTAAATGTAATGAGATGGACTAGTCTCAAGTTATAATTTGGGATAATTTAAACTAAGGTAATCTGTTTTAACATTTTTGTGTTTAGATATTCTCCTCATCTTAAATGTTCTTGCTCTCTTCTTTAGGATATGGACTACCAGATGATATTGTAATAGAAAAGAGGGGTAAAGGAGACACTTTTGTGGATTGCACAGGTGTGGATATTAAAATTTCAAGCATAAAATTTGTTCAGCATGATGCAGTAGAAGGAATCTTAAGTAAGTATCTCAATGTTTGGTGTACTAGTTGACAGAAAACTACTTTCTATGGAGAACTGAATTTAATGAAATACCTGTCCTGAGTATATAAGAAGGCTGATTATTTATGTGAATAGTAGTAATGATTTAGGGAGCCTGCTTCAAAGTGAAAAATCGGTTAACCTATACTTGAAACTTTGTTAAGTAAACACAGAGCGTAACACTAATTTTGACATAAGTGCTGTCAACCTTACTAGCATTTGTTGTTTTTGGGTGCTTGAAAATAGCCATTCTTACTAGAGTATGGTGGGTTCTTGGCATTTGTTTGATTTGCATTTCTCTAATGGCCAATAATGCTCAACAGTTTTTCATATATTTAGTAATCACTTGTGTTTTTTCTGAGAAGGGGCTGTTCATTTCAGTTGCCCACTTTTTGATTGGGTCTTTCATTTTTGGTTGTTTATTTTTTAAATAAAATATGTTCTAGATGTTCTGTATCTGAGTAGTAACGTGCAACTTTTCCCATTCCGTAGGCAGTCTCTTCATTCTGTTCATTGTTTCCATTGCTGTGCAAAAGCTATTTATTTGAACCAAGAGATTGGGGTGGAGCGAAGAGGGTGCAAAGAGTAAAGGTGTGTTATGTACAGGTACCAACTTTCCACAAGGAGTGTAAATCACTATGTACAGAAACATGTACTCATAAAAACTTTGATTTGATATAAACCCCATATGGATCTAGATTAATTCTTTAGTGTATTGATAACAAGTTTTCCCAACACCATTTGTTAAAGAAGCTGTCTTTGCTCCAGTGTGTATTATAGGTGTCTTTTTCAAAAACCACACATTTGAAGGTGCTTGGTGTGTTTCTGTATCCTTTGTTTAATTCTGTTGGTAAATGTGTCTGTTTTTGTGCTGTTTTAGTTACTGTAGTTTTATAGTATAATTTGAAGTCTGGGAATGTAATGCCTCCTGTGTTACTGTTGTTCTTAGGATTCATTTAGATATACTTGGTCTCTTATTGTTCCATATAAATTTTACTTTATTTTTTGAATTTTATTTTAGAGAGAATAAAACCAAGCAAAATAAAGCCAATCAAAACAAACCAGTGTAAGTGACACAGAATTTCAAAACAAGATAATAGGAAATCAACAATGGTTACCATAATACCCCTTGTTGTCTTCAAAATAGCTGCCCATACCTTCAGACATAGTAAGATCAAATGAAACAGAACAGAATAGAACCAGTAGAAACAAAACAATGAATGCAATACAGGATTTCAAAACAAGATGATAGTAAATCCTAAATGGCTACCATAATATATCTTATCTTTGAAATAGTTGCCCATGCCATCTGATATAATAAAATCAAACAAGATAAAACAATAAAACCCAACCAAACAAAATAGTGAGAATTATACAGGATTTCAAAATAAGATAATAGGGAATTAACAATGGCTACCACCTTCAGAAGGCAATCACCCATATATGCTATATTGCATATTGTTATCCTCTTACTAGATATTCAGACTACTGGCTTTAGGCCTGCAAAGTCAGTGAAACACTAAACACTACAAACATTAAGTTCTATCTTACCTCATTAGCTGTAATTACAGGCTGTGTTTCTCCATATGAGCCGATTGCTTAAGGGGAGGGTTGGAGAATGTTGGTTCTTTTTGTCTCCCTACCTGTGTGCCAGAAGGGGCTGGCATCTGGCTCTCCCCCAGTCAGCCTATGCATGGCACCAACCCACAGAAGGTCTTCTGTTCCATATAAATTTTAGAATTGTTATTTCTAGTTCTGTTTAAAAAAAAAACTGATGGTAGCTTGATTATAAATGGGAAGAAGAAGAAGGATTGAGTTAAGGGAATGGGAAAAAAAGTTAATATATAAGATGTACAGGAACAAATTTCCTATGATGAATGTGATCACTATGGTAAATACTAGAAAAGAAAAAAAAGACAAGCAAAAAAAATCCAATTTAAATATTTCCATCTGTTCCACATGCCAAAGACTAACACTAGACAAATGTCTATCACCATGCGCTAAACTCAAGTCCAAGTGGATCAAAGATCTAAATATTAAAATAGCAACACTAAAACTATTGGAAGACAAAGTAGGTAGAAATCTAGAAGACACGGTAGGGTAGACAGTTCATGAACAAAAACCAAACTGCATGAGAAGTACTTCAAAGAATCAACAACTGGAATCTCATCTTATTAAAAAGTTTCTACATATCAAAAGAAATCACCAACAAAGTGAAAAGAAAATCCACAGAATGGGTAAAATTTTTAGCCAACTGTTCCTCAGACACAGGATTTCAATCTAGAACATATAAAGAATTGAAAAAATAATCAGAGCCCTCAGATTAAAAGACTCAATCTGAAAATAGGCACCTGAGATGAATGCACTCTTCTCTGATGAAGAAATACATATGGCAAATAAATATATGGAAAAATGTTGAACATCATTGGTCATCCTAGAAAAGCTCAATCTGTAACGAATGCTGCCAAGGCTGTGGGAAGAAAGGAGCCCTTCTCTAGCTGATCATAAAATGATACAGCTATTATGGAGGTTTGCAGGTGGATTTTATTGGATAACTTTGTTGTTAGGATGGAGATCTTTTTAGTAAGTGTCTGCTTTTCAGTGATGCACTCTGGGTATGGCTCACTGTAGGCTTTTTTCTCTGTCCTGAGGTCTAGCCAGCTCTGTTATTTTGGAAGGGGAAGATGCAGTGTAATTGTGTAGCACTCACTTATCTGGAAACGGACTGCAGTATTGTTAATGATTTAAAGGTAATTCAGATATTGTCATATAGAGAAAACCAAGTATTAGCAACTATTCCACCCTGGCAATAACAACAAACTCAGCAACAATTATAGCATTAAAGACAAACTAAATATTGACCTACCATAAGAACCAATAATGTACCATCCTTAACCATAGAAAAGAGAAGTATGATTATAGTAAAAACACTAAGACAAACCAAATATTGATGTACAGTAACTACTAAATGCAACAACTGTACCTCTAAGAGTAGGAAAGAATTTAACGGTAGTAGCATAGATTTAACTAAAGATTAACAAAACACAGTGGTTATACTAGTAAAGATAAAATGAGTGGGGCTAGGGATATAGCTCAGTGACACTGCCTACCTGACAAGTGCAAGGTCCTGAGTTTGATTCCGGTACCAAAAAGAAATTAAAAAAAGATGGCAGTGAATGATGAACAGGAGAATGAATAAAGTAAAATTGAAAAAATTAAGCAGTGAAAGATGAGAGAAAAGTGTAAAAAAGGATCTTACTGATAAGTAAATAGAAATGTATACATTAAAGTAACAGAAAAATAAGAGGAAAAAAATAGCAAAATAAATTAGGAAAAGAAAAAATTAAAAGAAAAACAAGAAAAAAGGGAAAGAAACAATTCCCCACCCCATCTCATGAAAACAAAATGAGTACAAAAAAATTTTTATCTGTATTTTTGAGTGGTCTTTTTTTAGCAGGATCTGTAGTCTTGGAACCCAACAAGTCACAGTTACTGCACCTAGCTTTCTGGGCTGTGGGATTGTGAGGTGAACTCCCTGCTCCAGAGGCACCCCTGTACATCACCGTCTGTGGCAGCCATCCAAGCTGAGCCACATCCTCACTCATGTTGGTAGATAGGGAAATCAATCAGTGCACCGACCTCTGTGTTGGATGTAGGCAGCTAGGCAGGGGTTCAAGCAGACCACTAAACACTTGCTGGTGTTTTCAGGTGCAGGTCCCTGAAGGCCATACCCAGTGGGCCTGGCTTCTCATAATGGAAAGCAGGCCTGTGTCTTTCCTGGCCTGTGCTTAAACTTCTCAAGGGTTTTTATCTAGCCCATACACTTTCTGTTACTGACTTGTGGCCTTTACCTAGTCAGTGTGGTAGGGTAATGACAGAAACCCTAAAGTCAGGTTGTTACTTAGTTGTTCTGTGGCTCAGTCTTAAACACTTAGCCCCTTCCCAAAATGACTTGTGATTAAACCCTGTCACATATGGCAGGTGCTGCATTGATGTCTTCTCCAACACCAACCTGGTCTTTGAAAAGGGTCTGTTTTGCAATAAAACCATGTGATGTTTTTGCAGTATATAGTAACTGGGATTTTTAGACTAGTGCTACTGGCCTAGTGTGTTGTTTCTCCATGGACCTTCTGATCTTCTAGGATTACCTTTTCTCCCCAGACATTAGCCTCATCCACCATCTGCTTGGTTGGTCACTTGGTGCCTCTTCTACCCTGTGCTGAGGTGAAACAAAATGCAGAGCAGGTTCAGAGTTGGCTGGTAGCTGCAGAATTCGTGTGTAGATTTGACCTGGGGCAAATGAAGTTCTGGTGGCTTTTTCAGACTCTTGAGTCCCTGGGTCACCTTGTTTGTGGCTCAGGTTTCCTTTCAGTGCTATCTGCTTTCTTCCTTCCTGCTGTCTTGTTTACTGTGAGTGCTTTATGGATAAGGTGTGTCTCTTACATGCAATATAAAGTTCCATTTGGTTTTGGACCCAATCTGTCAATCTGTGGCTTGGTTTTGCAGTTAAAACTATTTACATTGAGATTTATTGTTAGTACCGATTGACTGGTTCCTGTCCTTTCATTTTTCTTCTGTTGCTGATGCTTTTATTTTGCTTTTATTTAATTTCTCATTATCCTTGATGTATGTATTCTTTTAGGCTCTTTGGTTGTATTGACATCATTGTCATTGTCTAGGATTTGAGTACTTTTTGAAGTTCCAATTTGATGGTTATTAATTTCTTAAAGTGCTCTTTGTCATGGAAAGTCCTTATTTCTATCAATTTTGAAAGATTAATTTACATATTAATCTGAGTTGGAAATTGATTTCTCTTAAGGCTTGAAGCACTCCACTCCAAGTTCTCCTGTCCTTTAGTTTTGTGTTGAGAAGTTGCTATGATTTTATTAGGTTTACTTTTGTAAGTGATTTATTGGTTTTCTCTAATAGCTTTTAAGATTCTGTGCTTGCGTTGGACTTCTGGGATTTTGACTGATGTGCCATAGGGAAATTCTTTTCTCATTGTGGCTGTTTGGGGTTCTGTATGTCTTGCTCCAGGGGCCCCTCTGTCCATATACAGAACTTTGTGTTGGAGGTAGGCAGTGGTGTGGAGGTGTGGTTAGCAGTTAATGTTAGCACTTTCAGATCCAGCCCCCTCTAAAAGCCACACACAAGTTGCCTAGCTTCTTGGAGGACAATTTCCTTGTGACCCTTCCAGCTTGAGCTTGTGCTTTTGACAGTGTCTGTGACTCCACTACAGTCTCTTGTGGCTGTTTCCCACCCAGTCACTGTGGCAGAGTGACACCAGAAACTCTGAAGTACAGTTTGTTCTGTAGGTCAGTCTTAAGCAACTAACCCCTTCCCAAGAGGACTCCTTTTTTTTTTTTGAGGTAGAGCCTTGCTATATAGTTCAGGCTGACCTTGAACTCACTATATAGCAGAGGCTGGCCTTGCTTGAATTCTCGGTGAGTCTCCTGCCTCAGCCTTCCAGTGTTGGGATTACAGGTGTGTGCTACCACACTCAGCTATCTAAAATGACTCCTGATTAAAATACTTAAATATGGTAAGTGTTACACTGGATTTCTTCTCTAACTCTACTCTGCCATGGGGAAAGTCACTTTTAGAGTAAAACCCCATACTGTTTTTGCAATGGGCTTTTGGGGCTTGTACTGCCAGCTCAGTCCATTGTTTCTCTCTGGATCTGCTGCCTGTCTCCTGGGTTATCTCATGATTCCCTTTCCTGGGAGCTAGTTCTTTTCCTGACTGTTCCATTCTCTTTTCTGTGTTGTGCTTTGTTTCTCCAGCTTCTCTGTAGTTCCAAGTTCCCTGTCATCTTCTTCCTAACTCCTGAAAATCTTTTTTCTTTGCCAAGTTGTTTTCCAGGTGTCTGGATTCCAGGTCCTAGAGAGGCAATAGTTTGTTTTCAGTCTCTAATTCACCATTTTTAATTTCCTGTTTTGTTGTACACCTGTTCAGACATTTCAATGTAATAGGATCATTCCCAGTTGCTGTGTTGCAGAGAGAGCCAGTGCCAGTTTTATCAGCATCTACAGAGCCAACCATGTTATCAATCATGTAATTTGAAGCTTGTTTTATTAAATTTGGCTTTTTTTTAGTAACACACTCTGATGTAGTACTTATGGCAAATAGGCTGAGTTCTAAAACATGAGATAGGGAAAAAGGAAAGGATTAAAAAGTGAACAGCAAATCAAAGTAAGAAAAGATATAGGACTTCGTTGATATTTTAAATCTGGATTGGAGGGCTGGTGGGTTGGATTTTAGTCTTGATTGAAGAGTTTAAGAGGTTATTTGTATGTATGGAAAAAGCAGAGGGAGGGAAGTGTAGTTGCAGATGGAGGAAAGCTGTGAGATTAGTACCAACTAAATGCTGTAGAAAGTTTGAGTCCTCTACACAATTTTTGGTGAGAATTAACACACCTATGAAAGATACTATCTAAAGTGCTAATTCTTTTTCTGTTTCCCCTTCTGACATTCAAATACCTCCCATTTATTTGATAATGTGTCATAAATAAATGAGTTGAAAGAAGAGAAAGAGAAAAGGGGAAGAAAGAAAAGCCATGCACCTGCAAAAATCAAAAGTAAAGTATCCTTCCATTCTATTTGTACTGTAGTCAGAATTTGACCAGTGTGCTCTTTCCCCTATTTTCAGAAGCAGAGAAATTTGGACTTGTAGCAGTTATAGGGGACTGAGCTCCCATCCTTTGTGGTTGATCCTAGAAGGTTCCTGTCCTATGGTTGGTTTTCTTGCCTGCTAGTGAGTGAAGGAGCTTGTGAGCACAGATGGACACTGAGCCCACTTCTTGTTCCTCTGTAGGCGGTGTTCTTGGTTTCAGTAGCACTCCTTTGGGCTTTGCTAGCTGGAGCATCTGATTTCAGTTGTGTCTGATGTGGAAGGGCTCAGTGTAGTTGGTCCATTACCCAGTTTTCTGCTAACTTCAAAAGGGACCTTGATCTCTGCCCCCTTCCCTCTATGATAAATCCCTATAGATACTTATGTATGTTCTTTCTGTATTACTGTGGGCAAGGGAGCAGTGCAACCCCCTCTGACTACACATCTTTTCTCCCTAGCTCACCTCCCACCCCAACTCTCTGGAGCCTTGGGCTCTGGCTTCTAGGGTTTGCAGGGTTCTACAGCTTCTGGCTGGTTATGAGAGGGTTGCTGTCAGATACTGAATTCTGCACTATCTTGATTTCAGGCAGCAGCAGTGTATCCCATGGGCACACATCTTATCAGTATTTGGGAGAGTGATGGAACAGTGCCTACTTTGGCAGTGTTTGAGTGTCTTTCCTCCTGCTCTCGATCACACTGGTTGGAACTGCTTTCCATCCCTGTAACTCTGACTCAACTCCGTCAGTGTCTGGTTCTGAGTCCCTAACCAGGACCATGCCCTTGTGTGTTTCTTTCCCAGGGATCCACTGATCCTTGTGCAGTCATTACCCTGCAAATGATTCTCTGGCATTTAGTTTCTCTAATGCCCTGATCTGCAAATATCAGTTGTTGGGCTCCCTCTCCCAGCGGAAAAAGGTGCTATGATCGGTGGGTTCTGGAGGGAGGCTAGGCTAGGTGCCAATAGCAGTGCTGCTGTGATACTCAACTCTTCGCTCAGTGCATTAGATCCTCTTTCAAGATGTTATGTTCACTGGACCCATTCTGTAAGCAGTGTTGGTATCAAGGAGCACCCAAGGTTTCCGTTCTAATTAGCTCTGATACTAGAATTCATCTGGTGGGTTTTTCCCTTGGATTACCTTTCTGTATTTGGCACTTGTTTTTAAGTATCCTTGTGTGCATCTTATGAGAGCACCACTGCCTCCGGTCAGCCATGATGGAATCACCCTAAATGGTAGCTCTTAAGAAATCCTAAACTGTATGTAATGCCAGTTGTCAGCCATTTGTAATACACACACTACTTCTTAAAGCAATCCTGCTTTCTCCGTAGTTATTCACCGTGGCAAGACTACAGTGGAACACTGTGTGCTGCAGTGTGAAACTACAGGAGTCACAGTGCGAACATCAGCAGAATTTCTAATGAAGAACTCAGATTTATACGGCGCCAAGGTATGATAATCTTTTATCTTTTGGTGGAAGTAGTTACTGGGTTTAAGAAATAAGTAAGTACGTAATCAGGATGTAGATACATACTTTTATTTTCTTTAAAGATGTTCATACGTTTATCTCTACTAAGTCAGCCAAAATCTTTATGTAGCCATTAGAAGCACAAGAGCACTTGTAGCATTAAAAAAATAGATTAACAAGAGAAATAATAAATCTCCTAATTTCTCACAATTTCCTTTTTTTGTTGATGTTTTGTTTTTTGGTACTGGGAATAGAACTCAGGACCTCACGCTTAACAGGCAGGTGCTGTGCCACTGGCAATTTCATTTTAAGAGAAGTTTAGACCCTAGAAATTATAACATTGTAAAAAAATTTTAACACTTAAGGTCAATCTCTTTTAAAAAGTCTTTTAAGACTGAGATAGTTGTATATTTATGTGCTCGTATTTGAAATAGTACAGACAGATCCTGTATGTATAACTTTTGCCAGCTCTCTATAGTAGTATTATCTTATAAAACTATAGGACAATATCATAAAAAGATACTGATATTGATTTAGTCAAAGTATGGGATATTTCCACCACCCCAAGGATCTCTCACATTGCCATTTATAGCCAAACCTATTTGTCTGTCCTATCAGCCTCTTCCTAAACTGTTGGCAAACTCTCATTTATTTTCTGTTTCTATTATTTCACTATTTCAAAAATGCTATAAATAGAATTATGCAATCTTTTAGGATTGCCTTTTATCATGTAGCACAGTTCTCTGGAGCCTCAGCCAGATTATTGTATCTGCCAATACTTTGTTCTTTTATTGTTTAGTCCAAGGTGTAGTTTGTTTGTTTATTCAGCTATTGAACATCAGATTTTTTCCTAATTTTTATTATTGTGAACTTGATTGAGAATATTTACATAAACTAGTTAACCTCATATGTAATGATTATACTGAATATATTTCTCCTAATACAAACAACAAGGTAGAGCCAGGGGTAGTGGTACATGCCTGTAATCCCAGCACACTGGAGGCTGAGGCAGGAGGATCACTGTGAATCCAAGCCCAGCCTGGGCTAAGTACTGAGTTCAAGGCCAGCCTAAATTACATAGTGAGACCCTGTCTCAAAAAACCAAAAAATAAGCCGGGCGTGGTGGCTCACGCCTTTAATCCCAGCACTCGGGAGGCTGAGGTAGGTGGAGCGTTGTGAGTTCGAGGCCGGCTTGGGCTACAACGCTAGCACAAGGCCGACCTGAGCTACACAGTGCGACCCTGCCTCAAAAAACCAGGGCCGGGAATTTGGTTCAGTGACTTAAGCGCCTGTCTGTCAGGCGCGAGGTTGTGAGTTCAATCCCCGGCGCAGCAAAAATAAATAAATAAATAAATAAAAAGAATAAAAACAAACAAAAGACCCCCCCCACACACAAAATCAAGTGTGACACAGTCACTCTTTGTGTATGAGTGTGTATGTTTGCATGTGTGTGCTTTTTGAAAGTGATAAGTGAACTACAGCTTGTTGGAAATCAGTTAAATGAAATGTTATTAGAAATACCTGACAAATGTGATCTGTAAAATACTTTATCTTTGCACTTTACATTTGTGCTGTGTTGAAAATTTCTGAGATTATAGTAAACCTTTTATAGTCCTGCATTTTAAAAACTGGTTGTCATTACCTCAAGTTGTTAATTTATAGGGGGCTGGTTTAGAAATATATCCTGGGAGTAAATGTATCCTGAGTGACAGTGGGATCCATCACTGCAAGGAGGGGATCCTCATTAAGGTGAGCATTGTCTGAAACACATTCTTTCAAAAGTTTAGAATGATTGGGTGTGGTGGTGCCCTCACACTTTGGAGGCTGAGGCTAGAGCAGCAACAAGAGTTCAAGGGCAGCCTGGGCTTATAGTGAGTTCAAGGCCAGCCTGAATGACATAGCGAGACACTGTAACAAAACACTCAAAATGTTAGAATGTTTTCAAGTAAAAAATGATGTTTTATTAAATTCTCATGTTGGGAATCTATTACTTTCTAGTTTTGAAAAAAATTAATATCAGTAATTGGTCATTGAAAGTCTCTTAATGAGAATGTTTCACTGTTTTTAGATCTGCAGAAATGACAAGAGTGGTGTGTCACTGAGAGTTTACCTCCAATGTATTAATAAGCATTACTTTTCTATTGTTAGAATAGTGTAAAAAAAGGTGATTTTTAAAGCAGGCAATGTTGAACATGACAGTTCCTTAAGACACATTTTCAATGTTGCAGGATTTCTTAGATGAGCATTATGATATTCCCAAAATATCCATGGTAAATAATGTCATACATAATAATGAAGGTTATGGTATTGTTTTGGTGAAACCTACAATTTTCTCTGATCTGAAAGAAAATGACGAAGATAAAACTGAAGGTATGCTATATTTAGTATTTTTTAATATTAAAAACCTGATCTAATTTACTTTTATTTTAGCACTAAATTCTGATTAGGACCTGAGTCTGTCTTCCTTAAAAATATTCCTAGAATATGGTTGGGCATGGAGATAAGTATGATAAAGGCATAATATTACAGAATCTTAGAATGAAAGACATTTTCAAGGTGAACAATTTCAAGTATTAATCAAAAATCTTGATGATGTGGTTCTGCGTGACCTGTGGTTTGCTTCTTCCTGTGCTTGGCTTTCTATAAGTGCATAGAGTCTGGATTGGTGTGTGATAACAGTGGTGGCTCCTGTTGACATTTGTGAAGGATAGAGGCAATGAAATGAATTTGCCAGTTTAAGGGCTATATTTACAAGAGGGATTCCTGGAGTTTGGGCCTATTTCCTATTCATAGAAGTGTTTCCCTGTTACCTTCCTTTCTTGGCAGCACAGGTGAGCTAGTTCAGTAGATATTACTAAGTTTTAAACCTTGATGCATAGAACAGTGAACCTTGATGTGGGTAGAAAGTTTAAAGCAGTTTAAAGATTTGTCATCTTTCAGGGTGTGCTCCATTTTATTTGTAGAAGTTTTATCTCATAGGTCTTGTGTGAAATGAATATTTCTGGTGGAAGAATCTTTCAAATTCATTCATTGGTAAAATCCATGACTTTGGAACTGAGGTTTCCATTTTCTTGTTAGCTGGGGATCATGGTCAGCACTGTGTCATATAGGCCTATCTCCTTCAGCAATAGATAGTCTCCTTCATGATGAATCTCTTGTGATTTCCTCCTCTCCAGTCAGCTAGAGAAAACTAAGAACTTAATCATTGCAAAATTAGAATGCCACATGCTTTTACCATTTAGCAATAATGAAAGTACTGCCAGGGGATGGGAAATCTTAGGGCCCACCTAGAATTTGCTGTTAGATTGAGAGTTTATTTATGTAAAGTAGCCCCTAATGCAGAATTTAGCAGATAATAAATAATTAAGAAATGTCTGTTGAGGAAAAAGAATTCTAAGAGGAAGGTAAGCAGAGTTCAAAACAAAAAGATTGTTGAGATCCTTTGGCCAGAATTTTAATCAGAGCAGAAATCCTTGACAGAAAAACTTGAAACCTGTAATAAACTGTGTAGAAATGTGTTTTTGTTTAGTTAGTCTGTATATTTAACCATATTTGTTATAATTTGTTTCTCTAGAAAATGAAGCAGTTAAGATGCAAACAAGTGGAGAGGCAGATGTAGCTGGAAGAGTGGATCTAGAGGAGCTGATTCACTGTGCAACTGACAAGACAGAGATTTATGAAAGAGCTGCTGACCTTTCTAAACAAGTTGAAGGAAATTGTGAAATTATAAATGAACTAGTTGTTGCCTCCATACCAAAAGGCCAGATGAAGAAGAAAAGGTTGAGTGAACTGGGGATCACACAAGCTGATGACAACTTAATGTCACAGGAAATGTTTGTTTCATTTGTGGGGAACCAGTTTAAGTGGAATGGGAAAGGGAGTTTTGGCACATTTCTTTTCTGACCACTGTGATGTAAATAGCTAACAAAATGTTCAGTTTTGCACATGCTGCTCATGTAGTTTGCTTCATGTCATATTTGATATATGTGGTTGGATTTGAGTGAAATGTAGATTTATTTGTACCTGCAAGTATTGCATGTAAAGCATCCTTTATAGCAAAGATCATATATGTAAAATAGAAAACAATTGGAGATTTTTGATCTAGAATATCGTTCTTAAATACATATATCTCTCATATTAAGCCTGTTAATAACTTTCTAGTGTAAACATACTTTACCCCCAGAACCTAAGACTAATTTTTTTATCAACATGCAGAAGCATGGGTCTGTCAGACCCACATTTATTCTTTAGAATGTTTCTATTGATGAACTATTAATTTTAATTGTATACATTTTATTATATGAAACAATGAGTACTTAATAGGAAAAAGAATCACAGAAATACAGTATTGAATTTTTAATATTGAATGTTTATAAAACATCAGTATTTTTGGCATCAACTTTTGAGGTATACAAAATCTAAAAAAACAAATTCTTGTATGAACTTCAATGAAATTACCACTAGCACTTCACAAAAAAACCTTGCCTTCAATTATCACACCTAAGGCAGTTTGCACACGTAACAATTGCACATTCGATACAGTTGTGTTGTTTACTGACAGCACATGTGTTTTGCTTTCCTAGGCTTTTTGTAGGATATTCTTGACATCTTGCTGGTCTTGTTTTGTCAGAAGATTCTTATATTTTGTAGTATATAGATAACAGGAGCACAAAATATCAATAAAATAAAATGTTAAATTCTTAATATGTATTGTGCCTTTAGAATAGTCAGCATTTTCATTAGCTGTGTACTTGCTTAGAAAACTTAAAAGATAACATCAAAAATAAATCCCTATATGAACTATAATGAAATTACCAATAGGCTGAGGCAGGAAAATTGCTGAGTTTGAGGCCAGCCTGGGCTACAAAATAAGTTCAAGGCCAGTCTAAACTGCTTAGTGAAATGCTGTCTTTAAAAAAAAAAAAAAAAAAAAGACCTCTACAACAAAAATAACCTTTGCTTCAACTGGCATACCCAAGGCAATCTTCACACATTACAACTGCATGTTCCATGTTCTCGCTTTCACTGACAGCACATGTGCCTACCTATCCATTCTTATGTGGCAGTCTTATCTTTTTCTGGTTTGTCAGAAGCTTCCTACCATATTGTATGACATACACTTAGAGAAATAAGATATCAATAAAATATCAAATATGTAATGAGTACTTAGAGATCAACATTTTCATATCAGCTGTTTACTTGTTTACAAAACCTAAAAAAAAGCATCAGAAGTAAATTCCTATATGAATTACCAATCGAACTCTACTACAAAATAAGCTTTGCTTCAACTGTCACACCCAAGACAGTCTTCACATGTGACAATTGCACGTTCCATACACAAGTATTGATGATTATACAGAGGATGTATGTTTTGCTTTCCTGCCCTTTATTGTAGGACACAGTTGACATCTTTTTTGTCTTCCTATTGTAGCAGGTTTTTGTGATACAGCTCCTGCTTGTCTGTCAGCTCACCAGTGTGCTCCGCAGTGTTTTTGCATAATTCCCTGAGCAAAAACATTTTGTTTTTCCTCTGCTCTAAATGATCTCTTATGAGTTCCAGTCCCAATCTTCAGAAAATTTCTCTGTAATATTTTATACTTGTTATTTTCTTTGTAAACTATCAAAGTATTTATGCCACACATGTTTAAAATTGAATAAAACAACCATTGGCCAATGCTTTATGTTTCAAGTGACATCATAGTTGCTGCATGACTCATCAACATCATCTGCTCCACCTTTAGCTTTGTTGTAGAAAGTTTCCATCTCAGCCTTCTGTTTTACTGAGGTTTTTCTATCAGTATTTCCCTATCATGGTGAAGTGTTGACATCAGCAGTACCAGTTTTTCTTTGCCGTATATGAGGCCAATGTTACGTGTTTCTAAAATTCAGAGATTGTACTATACAACTCTCTTTTTGAAATTGCAATATTTCATTTGGAATTTCTGCTTTATTACTGTGTACAATCCCTGCACTGGTCAACTTGTGCTGTTAGCAAATGTAGCATCAATTGGAAACTGGTAAACCAAATTGTTGAATGTCACATTCTGAATAGTTTGGGAGATGAGATCAAGAATTCTGTTCACAGCATCATTCAGTTTATTGCTATACAAATAAGGACACGATGGCTGAGTTCCAGGGTAAATGTCTAAGTTGAAAGCATCTACAAGGGCGTAAGTTTTTGTGCCATGTTTTGACCCTTCACTTTTGCATTGTCTTACATTCCTTTGATCATGGGAAATCTGTGCTAAGTACAGCAGACCTGTTAATGCTTTCAGTTCAACTTGTGAGGTGTCACAGTAAATACACTTTTGAATGTGGCTCCTGGTACCAACAACATTTTGCTTGCATTTTGGTCTTTGTGTATTTCACAGCATCTTTTAGCATTTTGTCTGTTACAATTTCCAGTGTCAAATGGCAGTGCTGGGATTCTGCCCAATACATTTCACCCTTGCCAAGACTGTCACTATATTTTCAGACCTAGTTCTAACATTGGATTGTTATATTTGATTGCATAGCCATTTTGCAATATTTTGACTAGTCAAATATGTACTCACATTACTGTTTTCTTTGTCATCTTAAGGAGGCCCTGTCAATTCTTGCTCCATTTCACTATAACAGGAAATTTGACTCACATGGCCAGTGTCAAAGTCATCATCATCATGTACCCTGTTTTAGTCAGATTTGCAAGGAAAGTGGTTATATATAGGATACATAATTTATAGTATTATTTATAATGGTCACCCAAGAAGTTAAATACAAAGAAAGTGCAGGAAATCTGTCCACATGCTTAAAACCTAGAGAATCCTGCCAGGGGCCTGGGTCCCATGGCAATAACCTGCATGAGTTCAGCTGAAAATCTAAAGCCCATGACAATGCCTCCCACAAGTCCAACTGGAGGCATAAAGCCCACAACAATGACTCATGCAAGTGTGTCTCACAGGTCCACTCTGGGAAGCCACCAAGGTCAGCAGTGGAAGCTAGAAAGTCTGTGCCAGTGGGATGAAGTTATCTGTGCCAGTAGGTTGAGGGTTCTACACTGGAACCAAAGAGTGACACTCAAAGACCAGGGCTTCCATGGAAAGTACCACAGCCAACCTCAGCAACAAGGTTCCGAGATCCTCCAATGTTGAGAATAGCTGTGTTCATGTCAGGAAGCCAGTGTGACAAGCTTCTCCTGGAGACTGAACACACATCTTCCCTTCTGGAGCCAGGAAGTGACGCTCAACATAAGGACCAGAGCTCCCCCAAAGTGAACTGCAGTCATTCTCAGTGACAAGGTCCCAACCTCCTCCAATGTTGACAGCTCAGTTCATATCAGGAAAGCCAGCATGACAAGCTCCTCCAGAGGAACCAACAGCTCCAAACAACAACACTTAGGAAAACCCACAATGTTGCTCTTCCTCTCCAGATCCTTTTGTGCTGGCAACTTTCCTCAGGTGGGCCATCTGCGCTCAGCACCATACTGATTCAGTTCAGCTGGTGTTTATGTTGACCACCAGTTTTTAATCCACCACAAACTCACACCATTCTTCTTTTAATAAAAGCATGTATTTTACCATGATGGGTCACCTTCATTGTTCATGCGTGAGTAATCTGATTATTTCACTTTTGACCTCCTCTAAAACTAATCAGTCTGGCTTTTCATGTGCCATTGTACTGAGTTGGACTACTTCTACCAGAAAAATCAAAAGAAAACTTATTTTTAACAATCCTCAAGTGGTGTGGGTCTATTGAACCTTCTGTGATGCTTGGATAAACATGCAAAATAAAGTTACACAGAGCATAAGGTGGGTAACAATCCCATTGTGCCACTTTTGTGCACTTGTGCACACTTTGCTGTTCATCATACTAAGTTGTTAAGCAGAGTCCTTCCTGTATCCATCAGGGAAAAGTACTGAGATGTGTAGCTGGCTGATTTTTCTAGAGATAAATTTACAGTAGAAAAGTAAGGGATGGGGTTTCTGGACCCAGTCATATGTACCTGAGGTTTAATCTTGCACTTCAAAGAGGAAGAAAGAAGGCAGCAAATGCAAGATGAGTGCATAAAAGTACAGTATGTGCCACATGTACAGTGTTCTTGAATTGTTCATTTTAGCCCAATTATAGCCAGTTTTTTTTGTTTTGTTTTGTTTTTTGGTACTGGGGATCGAACTCACAACCTCACGTCTGCCAGGCAGGTCCTTAGGTCACTGAACTAAATCCCCAGACCTATTTTTTGAGACAGGGACTCTATGCAGTTCAGGCTGGCCTGGAACTCACTTTGTATCCCAGGCTGGTCTCAAACTCACAACAATCCTTCTGCCTCAGTCTCCCGAGTGCTGGAATTAAAGGTGTGCACCACCACGCCCAGCTTGGCTCATTTTTAAAGGTTCTTCCAGCAATGACATTTTTAGAGTCAGTGAACTGGTCATACTGTATTTTCATAATAGTTTTCACAGGAAAAGCTTTTATATACCTAATCAGACATTTTTGAGAATCTGAATAAGATACATTTTTATGTCAGCAGAACAGCAATTGATAGCATGACAAGTTTGAAACAAAATGTGTTCATAGTGTGTACATAGAACATTTCTTCTGGTGAACATGAATGTTTAAAAAGTATTTTTCATTATAACTTGCTTTTTTTTTGTTGTTGCTGGGACAAAACCACTGGACACCCAAAATGAAGGAAGGAAAGGTTTATTTAGCTCACTGTTTGTGGTGGCTTCAGTCTATAATCAGTTGGCTCCAAGGCAGGGTGGTGTGGCTAAAGGGTAACCTCTTATGGCAGCCACAAGCAACAAGAGTGAACAGGGTAAAAAGGGAAAAGCACGCCTCCTTTCCTCTGCCATTAGGCAGATGCAGCACTCACCACTATTCCCAGTGCTAAACAACAAACCAATCATAGAAGCTAGATTCAGCCACCTTCGTGACTGCATGAGGCTTGGGGGGACATCCAAACACAAACCGTAACATTCCACCCCTGGCCTCCCTGCCAAAGACTCATGTATATCCTTTGTACAAAAGACATTTAGTCTATCTCCAAGAGTTGTCAAAGTCCTAACAGTTTTAGCATGAAGAAAAGTTTGTCTTAAATCTCTTGAGATTAAGGCAAACTTACAGCTGTAGCCCCCTGTATAAATGAAAATTAAGTTAAACACTTTTAACATACAATGGTATAAAATAAACATTATGATTTAAAAAGGTACAAATGGGGATACAAAGGAATAGGACCAAAGGAAGTCTAAAATGTAGGAGGGAAATATTAAGTCCTGGAGTTTTATGCTCAGCATCTGAAACAATCTGGTTGTGAGCTCTAAAGGGCTTGAGTGACTAGCCCCATGGCACTTTTAGGGGTTTTAGCTCTCACAACGTTTCTCTTAGGCCCACTCTGCTCAGTCCTTGTAGCTTTTTTTAGATGATCTATATTTTTGACTTTTTAAAGTTTCGTTTTGTTTTGTTTCATTTTTTGTATCTTTGGCTTTCTCTCAGAGCTTTAAACACTGCCCTCTTAGGGGCACATTGCCTGTGCTCTCAGGCCTTTTGAAATCCAGGTGGAAGGCTTTTTAACCTCAGAACTCGTGCATTTTCCATGTGCCTAAAACCGGCACCTTGTGGATGCTCGCAAGGTCCCCTTGCCAGCTGGAGCAGTAACCAAGCCTTTCTCTCCCTTGGCTGTAGGGAGTTGAGTGCCTTGGATCACTGAGCTCTCTGAGTCTGATTATGAGGAACAGCTTTTCTATGCTACTGCCATTCTGGAACCTGGTGTGGCTGCTGCCATTTTGGGTCCTCATGTGACCACCACCTCCATTTTGGAACATGGTACTCTAGCTTTTTTCTCCAATCAGTCTTTCACCTTTGTAGTTTTGAGGCTGAAAAGCATGGGGACCTGCTGCCTCTTTTTGTGATGCCTGCAGACCATCTTTTTTATTTTTATTTTTATTTTTTATTTCTTCTCAGCAGTTGATATCTCAGCTCTATCTTTACAGTCTACAACTTTACTGGAGCTTTTTTCTGGCCAAACTCACAACGTTTTTAATCATCCTGTTGTGCTCTTTGCTTTTGACTTGCAACATAAATCTGGCAAAAAGCCCCCCAAAATAGCCATGCCACTGCCTCAACATTAGACTACCTTAAAATTTCTTTTGCCATATTAATTAGTCTACCACATCTCTGGATGTGAGCAAAATGTAGACAAATTTTTGCCAACCCATAACACACATTATGTGGAGTCCAACAACCAATGCAGTTCCTTTTTTCTAGCAGAAACCTCCCAAGCCTGTTCTCTACTGGCAGGATTTCTATCAGCCATCTGGTCTTCTGAGCTCTGACCAGAATCTCCCATGCAGAACAGCCTAAGGTGTTACAGCTCTATACATTTAAGTGACATCTCTGAACCTTTCTAAACTCTTCCCACAAGCCATTTCCAAAGGCTCTTGAAACACATGGTCAGGAATAGTCACAGCAACAACCCCACTTCTGACACCAAATTCTGTCTTGTTTACTTTTTTTTGTTATTGGGACAAAACTACCCAACGCCCAAAATGAAGGAAGGAAAGGTTTATTTAGTTCACTGTTTGTCGAGGCTTCAGTCCATAACCAGCTGGCTCCAAGGCTGGGTGGTGTGGCTAAGGGTCAACCTTTCATGGCCACAAGCAACAAGAGAGAACAGAATAAAAAAGGAAAAATCACACCTCCTTTCCTCCTTTATATTGTTTGGGGACTATCTGACCCTAGGTAGGTGCAGCACTCACACTGCCAATCCCAGCACTAGACAAAAAACCAATCACAAAACCTAGATTCAGCTGCCTCAATGATTGCATGAGGCTTAGAGGGCCATCCAAACATAAACTATGATAACAGTATTCTGGTCATACATATTACAAAGTCAAAATGAAGCCTATATAAGCTATATATTCTTTGTATCTCATAATATGAAAGAGCTTTTTAAAATATCACAAAAAGCTATGTGACATGTGTACCTAATTATAGTAATGAAGTTATAAAATTGAATTTTGTTGCACATTTCCAAACCCATTGTGCCAAAGTAGTGCATATGTAATATATGTGTGTGTTTATGGATATATATGTGCATATATATATATATATATATATATATATTGCATAATGGTTTTGGTATGTTTTTAATGTTTCAGAAAAAGTATGACATTTTCCCCCTGCGTATTTTTATTCTTGTTTCTTTTTTTTTTTTTTTTTTTTTTTGTGGCACTGGGGATTGAACTCACAACCTTGCACCTGTCAGACAGGTGCTTAAGCCACTGAGCCAGCTCCCGGCCCTAGTTTTTTTTTTTTTTTTTTTTTTTTGAGGCAGGGTCACACTATGTAGCTCAGGTCAGCCTTGTGCTCACATTGTAGCCCAAGCTGGCCTCGGACTCAATTGTTTCTTAAATTTGAATAAATCATAACTCATTATTTTTCAGATGTTACTAAATTTTTTATTTAAGAGAAAAAAAGACATAGAAAAGAAAGACAAAAAGCAAAAAAGACAAACAAACGACAACATATCCACAATGGTAACATTATAGTTTTACAAAACAAGATGGTAGGAACTTGACAATGGTTGCAATATTACATATCATTACCTTCAACATAGTTCTTTACATTAACAGATATAGACATGTAAAGTTGATCTAATCATATGACTATTACCCGATCTTACTCAATAACTGATACATTCAGCAGTATAGTCATTTTAGTTATCTTACATATACATATATACAGATTTATGTCTTTTTCCTTTTCCCTTCCTTCTTTCCTCCTTTTCCCTTTCAAAATTACTTTTGCTCTTTGAGCAGTTTCTTACCCTTACACAGTATTTATTGTAGATCTTGGGTCATATATACATTTTTGGTTTCTTACACTAGGGAGACAATACGGTATTTACACATGTGGGTTTGATTTATCTCACTTATGAGTATGGTCTCAAGTCATGCTCATTTACTTATAAAAGTCTCGATGCAATCTTTCCTGATAGCTGAGGAGTACTCCATTGTATAAAAATACCACGTCTTTTTTACACATTGCTTGATCAATGGGCACTTGGGTGGTTTCCAAGATCTGGCTATTACAAATTGGGTTGCTATAAACATGGGTGCACAGATATCACTGTGGTATGATGTTTTCAATTCTTCTGGGATAGCTGGGTCAAATGGGATCTCTAATCCTAACTTCTTGAGTAATCTCCACGCTGATTTCCACAGTGGTTGTACCAGTCTACACCCCCACCAACAGTGGAGAAGAGTTCCTTTTCCCCCACAGCCCCTCCAGCATTTGTTGTTGGTTGACTTTTTAATCTTGCCCATTCTTTCTGGAGTGAGATGGAATCTCAGTGTTGTTTTAATTTGCATTTCTCGAATGACCATTGATGTTGAACATTTTTTCATATATTTATTTGCCATTTGTATTTCTTTCTCTGAGAAATGTGCATTCACCCCAGATGCCCATTTTTGGATTGGGTCCTTGAATTTTAGGGGCCTGATTTCTTTTAAATCTTTATAGGTTTTAGATAGAAGTACTTTGTCTGATGGGCGATTGGCTAAGATATTTTTACAGTTTGTGGGTTTTCTTTTCACTCTGTTGGAGATTTCCTTTGACATGGAAAAACTTTTTAGTAAGACAAGATCCCAGTTGTTGATTCTGGAAAGTGTTTCCCGTGCAATTTGATTTTTGTTCATGAACTCTCTGCCCGCTCCTATGTCATCAAGATTTTTACCTACTCTGTCTTCTAGCAGGTTTAGTGTCTCTGGTTTATTATTCAGATCGTTGATCCATTTTGACTTTATTTCAGTGCATGGTGACAGACATGGATGTAGTTTTAGTTTATGGCCTATAGAAAGCCAGTTTTCCCAGCACCATTTGTTAAAGAGGCTATCTTTCTTCCAGTGTACATGTTTGGCCCCTTTGTCAAAGATGAGGTGGCTAAATGTGTTTGTAGTTGTGGCTATATCTTCTAATCTATTCCGTGGATCTTCAAGTCTGTTTTTATTCCAGTATCATGCTGATTTTATCACAATAGCTTTGTAGTATAGTTTCAAGTCAGGAATTGTGATGCCTCCTGCCTTACCTTTGTTGCCCAGAATTGCCTTTGCTATTCCAGGTCTCTTCTTGTTCCAGATGAATTTCAGGCATGATTTCTCTAGCTCTGTGAGGTAGGCAAGTGGTATTTTGATTGGGATTGCATTAAATCTGTATAACAATTTGGGAGAATGGCCATTTTCACAATGCTTGTTCTTCCTATCCATGAACAGGCAATATCTTTCCATTTTCTGAAATCTTCGATTTCCTTTTTCAGAGTAATGTAATTTTCACTGTATAGATCTTTTACTTCCTTTGTTAGATTGATTCCTAAATATTTCATTTTTTGGATGTTATACTGAAGGGTGTGGTTTTTCTTATTTCTCTGTCAGTGATTTTGTTTTTTGTATACAGGAATGCTATTGATTTTTGAGTGTTGACCTTGTATCCAGCAACATGACTGAATTTGGTTATTACATCTAGAAGTCTTTCAATGGATTTTTGGGGGGTCTTCTATGTAGAGTATCATATCATTTGCAGAGGGTGCTAATTTTCTTCCTTTCCTATCCTTACTTCCTTTATTTCTTTCTCTTGTCTAATTGCTCTGGCTAGTATTTCCAGAACTATGATGAATAGGAGTGGTGATAATGGACATCCTTGTCTTGTTCCTGGTTTTAGGTTGAAAGATTTTAGTTTTTGTCCATTTAGTAAGATGTTGGCTGTTGGTTTATGATATATGGCTTTTATCAGGTTGAGGTAGATGCCATCTATTCCGATTTTCTGTAGGGTTTTTATCATGAATCGTTGTTGGATTTTGTCGAAAGTTTTTTCTGCATCTATTGAAATGATCATGTGATTCTTGTCTTTGGCCCTATTAATATGCTTTATTGATTTGCGTATGTTGAACCATCCCCGCATTCCTGGGATGAATCTCACTTGATCATGGTGTATAATCTTTCTGGTAACTTGCTGTATTCTATTTGTGAGTATTTTATTGAGGATTTTTGCATCTATGTTCATTAGGGAGATTGGCCTGTAATTTTCTTTTTTGGTTGGGTCTTTCTCTGATTTTGGTATGAGGGCAATACTTGTTTCCGGGAATGAGTTAGGGAGACTTAACTTCCCTTTCAATTTCATTGAAGAGTTTGAGGAGTGTTGGCATTAGGTCTTCCCTAAATTTCTTATAGAATTCAGCAGTGAATCCCTCAGGACCTGGGCTTTTTTTGTTGGTAGGGATCTAATTACATTTTCAATTTCATTAGCTGAATTTGGGTTATTTAGCTGTTTTACATCTTCTTGAATCAGCTTTGGTAATTCATAGGTTTCTAGGAATCTGTCCATTTCTTCTGTGTTATCGAATCTATGTGAGTAAAAGTTTTTGTAGTAGGTGTTGATGATCTTCTGTACTTCCACAGGGTCAGTAGTGATTTCACCCTTTTCATTTCTTATTGCATGAATCTGAGTTTTTTCTTTCCTCTTTTTGATAAGGTTGGCTAGGAGTTTGTCAATTTTATTTACTTTTTCAAAGAACCAACTCTTTGATTCATTAATTCTTTGTATTGTTTTCTTAGTTTCAATTGAATTAATTTCTGTTCTGATCTCAATAATTTCCTTCTTTCTTTGGGCTTTGGACTTGACTTGCTTTTTCTAGAAGTTTGAGGTGCAGCATTAGGTTGTTTATGTGTGTTCTTTCCATTTTTCTGACGTGGGAGTTTAGTGCTATAAATTTTCCTCTGAGAACTGCTTTCATTTTGTCCCACAGGTTCCGGTAATTTGTATTTGCATTTTCATTGAATTGTAGATATTGTTTAATATCTTCTTTAATTTCTTCTATGACCCATTGATTGTTTAGGAGGGTATTATTTAATTTCCATGTGTTTATGGGGTTCTTGTGGGGCTTGTTTGTCATTCATTTCCAATTTTACTGCGCTATGGTCAGAAATTATGCGTGGAATTATTTCAGTTCCTTTGCAGTTACTTAAGCATGCTTTGTGGACCAGTATATGATCTATTTTAGAGAACGACCCATGTGCAGCTGAGAAGAATGTGTATTCTGATGTTGATGGGTGGAACACTTGGTACGCATCTACTAGGTCCACTTGTTCATAAGTTTGATTCAGTTCTGTTATTTCTTGGCTGATTTTTTGTTTTGTTGATCTGTCTCTCTGTGACAGTGGGGTGCTAAGATCCCCTGTTATAACTGTATTATTGTTTATTTTGTTTTTCATGTCTATTAAGAATTGTCTTACATAGTTGGGTGCTCCCATATTCAGTGCATATATATTTCTGATTGTAATCTCTTCCTCTTGAAGTTTTCCCCTCACAGGTATGTAGTGACCTTCTTTATCTCTTTTGATCATTTTTGGGTGAAATTCGCATTGTCTGCAAACATAATAGCTACCCCTGCTTTTTTCTGGGTACCTGTTGCATGGAGTATTGTTTTCCAACCTTTGATTTTTAGTCTGCGCATTTCCTTTTCAGTGAAATGTGTTTCTTTTACACAGCATATTGTTGGGTTTTGTTTCTTAACCCACTCTGCTAGTCTGTTTCTTTTTATTGGTGAATTGAGACCATTTACATTGATTGATATAGCTGATATGTCCTGGCTCATCCCTGTCATGATATCTTTCTGTTGCTGGTTATCTACATTTTCTGTTTAATTATTTGCCTGCTTAGTGGTTTCCTTTTTTGTTGTTCTTAAGTTTGTAACTATTTTTGTCTCTTTCTAGAGCGTCTTTCAGTACTCTTTGTAGTGTTGGTTTGGTGGCCATAAATTTCTTCAGTTGTCCTTTGTCATGGAAGTATCTTATTTCTCCATCAATTTTTAAGGACAGTTTTACAGGATACATCAATCTGGGTTGAAAGTTGTTTTCTTTCAGGATTTGAAATACTTCCCTCCAAGCTCTTTTGACTTAAAGGTCTGTGTTGAGAAGTCTGCCGTGATTCTGATAGGCTTTCCTTCATAGGTGATCTGTTTCTTTTCTCTGACAGCTTTTAGTATTTTGTTCTTGTGCTGTATTTCTGATACCCTTATTATTATATGTGTGGGTGAAGATTTATTTTGGTTATGGCTAATTTGGGTTCTGTATGTCTCAGTTACCTGCATTTCAGATTCTCTTCCCACGTTTGGAAAGTTTTCTGCTCTTCTTTCTGTGAATAGTCTTCGCAGGTCATTAGTATTGACCCCTGCTTTTTCATTGATGCCTATTAATCTTATGTTATTTCTCTTGGCATCGTCTTACATCTGTTGAATTGTTGTTTCTTGGTTCCTTACTATTTTTAGGAGATCTTTTCTTTCATGATCATAGGCTTCCATGTTGTCTTCAAGATCTGAGATTCTATCTTCAGCTTCATTCAAGCAGTTTCTCAAACTTTCCATGGAATTTTTAATTTCTTGAATTTCCCTTTGAATCTGTTTCATGCATTCTATTTGTGTCTTTATTTTGTTCATTTCCATCATTTTCTTATGTTCTTCTATTTTTAATCTTGATCTTCTTTAGATACACACAGCATTTCTTTCATAATGATTGTCATTTCATTTTTTAGCTGAGAGATTATTTCTGATTTGAGTTTCTCTATAGCTTCATGGAGTTGTTTCTTTACTTCATTTGCTATCATTTCAGAAAGTTCAGTTGTGTGACTCCCAGTGTCTTCCATTTCAGTGTCTCTTGGGTTTGTTTTCAGTGGGCTGGGGGATTGAGACTGCCTTTTGGTCTTTGATTTTGTTATTTTCTTTTGGGACCTGTGTGCCTGGGCAGGCAACCTCCTGATGGATTGCACTGGAACACTGTGCTGGGCAGGTCTTCAATCCTCCAATATCCCCATGGGTATCTGGTGCACACCCGCAGATTATAGCACTTGACCCTTGTGTTCTGTGGTCTGCAAGGCCAGCTGAGTGTTCCCCTGAAGTACTTCATTGGGTTACTCTGGGATGCTGGACTGGACAAAGTTTGTATTCTCCCTGTAGCTAGCAGGGTCACACCTCTGGAGCTTGTTGCCAGGGTGTAGAACCTGGCTGTGTAGCATTCACAACCCTTACGACCCAGGTGGATAGCAGAGACACAGCCCTGGGGTGTCACTGGGCCTTGAGCCTGGCTGGGTGGAGTTTGGAATCTCTGGGACCCAGGCAGCTAGGTGGAGTGCACCCCAGAGTGTGGCACCACCTGTACCTTGCATCTGGCTGCAAGGAGTTTAGAGCCCCTGGAGTGCAAGGCAAGCTCAGGCGAGTCCCAGGCATATAGTGCAGGGGCCTCGCTCCTGGTTGGGTGATTTCACAATCTCTAGGACCCGCACCATGGCCAGCCGCACCCCTGTACAATGGAGCTCACGCCTTGTGCTCTGATGGGCAGAGCTCAAGTTCTCTAAGGCCCTGCACCTATGCTGGCCACTCCCTGATGAGCAGCTCTGGTTCTCTGGGGTGGGCTGGGCTCAGTACCTGTGTCCTGTGAGGCTGGCTGGGTGTTCCCTTGATGGGTTGTGTTGAAACTCTGGACTGGTAGAACTCGATCCTCTGCATGGCTAGTGAGGACGCACTCCTGGAGTGTGTTGCTGGAGCCTCCACCTTACTGGGTAGGGGTCGGAACCTCTGGGACCCTGGTGACTAGATGGAATGCACCCCAGAGTGTGGCACCACCCAGACCTTGTGTCTGGCTGTGAGGAGTTCAGAGCCTCTGGAGTGCAAGGCAAGCCCAGGTGAGTCCCAGGCATATAGTCAAGGTTGCTAAATACTAAAAAATGTATGTTAGATTTATTGTTTGACCATTGAAAGTTATTTCACTTTTACTTTTTTAAACCATTGCAAAAAGTTTTAGAAAGTAATGCTGATAAATTGTGCATCAACTTCTCTCAAATACTGGTTTGAAGACCATTTATTCAACTTTTTATTTTTTTATTTTTATTTATTTATTTATTTAATTTTTTGCCGCACTGGGGATCGAACTCACAACCTCACGCCTGACAGACAGGCGCTTAAGTCACTGAGCCAAACTCCCGGCCCTGGTTTTTTGAGGCAGGGTCGCACTGTGTAGCTCAGGCTGGCCTTGTGCTCGTGTTGTAGCCCAAGCTGGCCTCGAACTCACAACACTCTGCCTACCTCAGCCTCCTGATTGCTGGGATTAAAGGCGTGCACCACCACGCCCAGCTTATTCAACTTTTTAAAATCAAATTATTTTTCCAATTGAAGGTCCACTTATATCTTAGAATGTATATTTTGTATATATCATAAGTTGCTAAAATTTCAAGAGATGGTTTGCTATGCAAATAAAGTTAATTCTTTTTTATTCCTTTTAGGAATGTTAGTTTTCAGATTTCATTTTACTTCTATTTTGGTTTAAATCTAAATTTCTATTAATTTGTATTCATGTGACCAAAGAATAACTAGTCCTGATGTCCTCTTCTTTGAGTTAGAGTATGTTTTGTCTCAATAAATAATTAAACAACTCAGATGAGTTAGTATAGGAGTGGAGAGTAGTCCTGTTAGGGATGTGAGTTTGACATTTGAGATGAAAATATTGGTGTAAATGGACAGTTCTTTATGTTGACTGAGTTGCCGAGTGTTCTATGTTTTGGTTTACCCATAGGGTCATCTTGAATTTATTCTGGAAAGAAAATTTGTACCTTAATGAGAATGCTTTATTATTTGAGCTTCTTCAGAAGTATTTTTCTTCTTCAGTTTCTTGTTCTGTCGTTGCACTTTAGATATAAATGTGAATGTCTTTTCAAAAACTGTTGAGAGATCAATCTCAAGTATTTGTGAGGTGAGATCAAAACATGTGAATGTTTAGGGTTAGGGTTAGGGTTAGGGTTCGGGTTAGGGTGCGGGTTCGGGTTATGGTTCGGGTTCGGGTTAGGGTTCGGGTTAGGGCTAGGGTTTGGGGTTAGTGTTAGGGTTAGGGTTCGGGTTCGGGTTCGGGTTAGGGTTAGGGTTAGGGTTAGAGTTTGGGATAGGGTTTAGGTTTAGGCTTCGTGTTAGGGTCTAGGGAAGGGAAAGGGGAAGGGAAAGGGGAAGGGAAAGGGGAAGGAAAGAGGAAAGGAAAGGGTAGGCGAAAAGAGACACCGAAGGTAAAGGGGAAGGGGAAGGGAAAGGAGTAGGGTTAGGGTTAGGGTTAGGGTTAGGGTTAGGGTTTACGCTTAGGGTTAGGGTTAGGGTGTGGGGAAGGGAAAGGAGAAGGGAAAGGGGAAGGGAAAGGGGAAGGAAAGGGGAAGGGAAAGGGGAAGGGGAAGGGGAAGGGAAAGGGGAAGGGAAAGGGTTAATGTTAGTAGTGGTATAGGACTGCAGTTCAGGGTTGCGATAATTATCGGGTTCATATTAGTGAAATTATTATGATTAGAGCAGAAATTAATGCAGTTCAAACTAAAAAATCAACAGAATTAACGCATGTCGCTGGATACAAGGTGAACTCTCAAAAATCAGTAGCCTTCCTGTACAGAAAGAACAAAGTCACTGAGAGAGAAATAAGGGAAACCCCACCCTTCACCGTATCATCCAAAGAAATGATATACTTAGGAATCCATGTAACAAAGGAAGTAAAAGATCTATGTAGTGAAAATTGCATTACTCTAAAGAAGGAAATCGAAGAAGATCTCAGAAAATGGAAAGGTATTCCCTGTTCATGGATAGGAAGAACAAAGATCGTGAAAATGACCATTCTCCCAAAATTATTATACAGATTTAATGCAATCCCAATCAAAATACCA
>RJWM01012576.1:0-56146 GCA_004363535.1 Dasyprocta punctata | reverse complement strand
AATCTAACCTATATTAGAGAAACAGGGAAATATGGGATCATGTAAATCTTCAAAGGAAAATCAGGGTAGATCTAGATGTCATCAATAAACTGATAAATATCCATGAAATCCAATAATGTACAGTCACTGAGAAAATTACAGTCTTTGCTACATCAAAAGAAAATGTTTGTATTTTAAATTTTTTAAAGGATAAAATAGAATCCCAAATCACGTTATAATTGTACTAGGACCAGAGAGATTACTTTCCAGCAAAAAGAAGACAGTGCAAGTCAACTGAGAAGGTAATTTTTTCCCCTTTCTTTTAGCACCGTTTTAATGTTAGTGCAAAAACAATAAAAGAGGCTTTTTTCTTTTCCTACAGAAATTCAAAGGGGTAGAAGAAAAATGCAAATTCTGAATCAAACAGGGAACGGGTTATTTCACCAAAGATAGCCACTGTCCTCTAAAAACAGGAAGAGCACAGGCGTGCAGACACCAAATCAAACAAACCACATGCGCAAAACCTCACTGCTCACGCCTGGCCGGATGCTCCATTCTACCTTTGAGCCCCTCCAGTCTCACGCCTGACATCAGGTTCTAAAGCCAGAACGCCATGGTTCTCTTAAAAGTATTGGTCTGAACTTCCTTCTTGAGGACGAGTGCCAGGCATTCAACACCCGCAATGTGAAGCGATATTAGGAAGTCACTTCAAGTCTGCAGACTGATACCCCTGATGGTACTAACCACCACTCTCTTCCTGTATTTCTGTTGGTTCCTTTACCTTTTGGGACTGGAGGCGGAATGAGATACACATAATGGGTGAATGGGCAGTTAAGGAAAAAAGAATGTTGAGCCGCAGGAAGCTAAGACAGGAAGATCCTTGCAAGTTCTAGACCAACCTGGCTAAGAAGTGGGCTCAAGGCAAAACTGAATTGTATAGCGAGACTCTATCTCAAAGGAAAAAGGATTGAAAAGAAAAAACAAAAAAACAAAAAACATGCACCTTGAAATAAAAGGCAGTGTTTAAAAACTCAACAATAACCTCCTTGGAAGATTTCATGCATTTCTTTCAAATTCCTCGCCACCGCACACGCAGCCTGCTGGTGGGGAAGGTCTGGAACTGAGATGTCGGCATGGTTTCAGACAAAGGGATGGAGCTTTCCCACACAGGAAAGCTGAACTTTCACCTACTTAGGTGCAACAGAAAAGCGCAGGGCTTCCTCTGGGAATCCCAGCCAGCAGCCTCCATCCATCGCTGGAGGGCAGAGACCTGGAGAGGGTCGCGGCCCTGGTGACCCCCGGCCTGGTGTTCCTACCCGCTCTCCTTCGACCTGGCTGCCTTCCGGTGGCACCTCCGCTGAGCCTCCTCCTCTTGGTTTCCTAACCCAGGCGCCCCAACAGCAGGTATCTCCAACCGAATGCTAGCTTGCTCCTTGGCAAAGCCCAAAATAGCACCACCCTGAGACTCCAAGTCTGAAACAGGCGAGGCTCCTACACCTCAGGGAAGGCTGGGCCTGGAGGTGCGTGCCTCAGTTTCCCTGTTGCTAAGGCCGTTCACAGAATAAGCACCTAAAAGGCCCAGGCCACCCTGCCTCTGCTTTTTCACCGATCTCTTCTCAGGGCCCAGCAGTGACCCCCGGGGGGCTCCCCGCACCCCTAATCCTGGGGTTACAGGACGGAGGCCAGGGCTTAGGTACGAGGCCAGGGCTTAGGTCCGAGGACCCGGGACGGCGCTAAGCGGGGGCTCCGCTCTTCAGATCGAGCACGAGGCCCCCCAGGTCGGGGTCGGGGTCCGGGGACCCAGCCGGCGGGAGGAAGCCACGGAGGAAATGCAGGTGCGGGGTCCGGGCGCGGAGATCGCGAGCAGCCACCCGGGTCCGAGCGTGCTCCACGGAGGAGGGGACGCTCGGGGCAGCGGGAGGGGAACCCCGGGAGCTGGTCCCGGCCGGGGCGCGGGACCCACGGGCACGGCCCTCGAGAGCAGCGGGACCCACGCGCACCGAGGCGCCCCGGGGACCGGCTCTCGGCAGGCGCGGCGGGCGGGCGCGCGCTCTCACCGCTGGAATCGATTCTGGAACCGCATTGATCCTCCGCTCCTCCGCGCGGGCCGGGAGCTCCGTCTCGTCAGCGCCGGCGGCGGGGCGCGCGGCCCTCATGGGCTTGGGCTGCTCCGGAGGCCGCCCGCGAGCCCGGCGGAGCCGCTCGACCCAGGAGGGCTGGAGTGGGCCACAGCGGGGGTCGGGCCAGGGCCGGGGCCACACCGGGTAGCTGGGGGCGGGCGGGAGGCCGCTTAAACGGCCCCGGCGCCTCCCGCCTCCCGCCTCCCGGCTCCTCCGCCCCCGGGCGCCCGCGCCCCGCCCCGGAGCCCGGCTCCACCGCCCCCCCGCCCCGCCCGCCTCGCCCGCCCCAGGCCGCGCGTCATCGCGCCGAGCAGCCAATCATTGCCTGAAGCGGCACAGCCGCGGTACTGCCATTCATTCAGGCGGAGCAGTGGCCGCGGGGCGGGGCCTCGCGCTGGAGGGGCGGGGCCAGAGGAAAGGGGAGGAGCTCCTCTCACTACCCAAGTCTGAGACTCAAACGGAAACGTTAGGCTCGCCTCGTCCAGTGCAATAAAGCACTGGAAAGCCGGAGAATTAGCTCTCCCATAATTCTGGCTTCCTCTCTTTTCGCTTCCCAAGTGCCAGGATTTAGAGGGGTGCTTTCCATGATGATTGCGTTAGTCTTGCCAGTAACTACTCCGGCTACACATCCTGTTATTTGTCTCACAGATAAGGAGAGGGTTTAGAGGTTAAGAAACTTGCCAAATGCAAAAGTACAATTCGCACTTAACTTCCTAACATTAAAGTCCTTAATCTTTTCAGTAGACAGACTGCCTCTCACCAAGTTTTAAAGTAGTACAAGTCTCTTAAAACACGGACACTTAATTGTTTTGTTTTGTTTTGTTTTGTTTTGGGGACTCACTATGTAGTTCAGGCTGGCCTTGAACTCGCTTATATAGCCCAGGCTAGCCTTGAACTCACGGCAATTCTCCTGCCTCAGCCTACCCCAGTTCAGAGATTACAGGCATGCACCACCACACCTAGCTAAACACTTCTTTCTCACCTCCCCCCACGTGCACACATTAAATCAGAAGAATGAGAAAAAGAGTTGAAAGTCTACTATTAATTGGTTACTTGGGACGCCTGAGCTAAATGATCAGTGGAGAAGGGAAAGGTAACAAAAGAAGTAATTAATAAAAGTAGATTAAAATTAGCCATATGACATAACCTAAGGTGAATTTAAAAGTCTGGTTGTAATAAATGTACCGCTCTGTTGAGGAATATTGATAATGGTGGGGCTGTGTATGGATGGGAGCAAGAGGAAGCCCTTGTATTTTCTTCTCACTTTTGCTGTGAACCTAAAACTGCTCAGAAATTGTCTTGAAAGAAAGAAAGAAAGAAAGAAAGAAAGAAAGAAAGAAAGAAAGAAAGTAGGAACTAATACATGCTAAAACATGGATGAGCCTTGAAAACACTACCTTAAATTAAAGAAACAAGTTGCAGATTATACTGTTACATTTATACAAAATATCCAGAATAGGCAAATCTACAGGCAGGGAAAACAGAGCAGCGGTTGCCTTAGGAAAAGGAAGTGGGAAGGGGTGGGGGTTGGGTGATGGTTTAGAAGTAGTTTCTTTGAGACACTAATAAAAATGTTCTAAAACGGTGGCAAGGAACATACATATAAGCCATTGAATTATATACCTTCAATGAATGAATTATGTGGTATATGAATTATATCACAAGAAAGCTGTTAAAATTTTTTTGACAAATATCAGTTTATTGGGGACCTGACCAGGATCCCCAACTGCCTGTGTGAGGGGTACTGCAAGGATAAAATAAGGAACAGAGACAAATTTGGTAATGCATGATGGGGGACTGGGAGGTCAATGCCTTGGGATGGGCAAAGACCCAGATACTCCAAACCAGTCACTACTGTTGGGTTCATACAATGCAGTGGGTGTATACAGTGATAGGAGGGGCTAGCAGAAGATCCAGAGGTCCATAGCTCAGCAGGCAACAAATAATCCTGGAATGCAGAAGAAGGCAGAGACGATTTTATGCTAAGAAGGATCTTACTCTGGAGTGTTCTTTTTTACCCTAGTAGTCTTAGTTTAGTTTTAGTGGATGGGAGAGGATGGCCCATGCTAAGAGTTAATGGGGAGTCTCCAAAGGGTGATACCATAATCCCAAGCCTCCATTTATCCCTTCGGGAAGTATGCAAAATTAACCATTGTGAATTTTTGGTCCCCATTATCAGTTTCTGTAAAATGATCAAAATTGAAACGGATGAAAGTGTCTGGTGTACAGAGACTATCTTACTCATGTCTGTACTTCTTAAAAAATGTTAGGAGACTCACACATATCTTAGTTGGTACTCAATAAACAGTTACATGAATCTGATTTTTAAAAATACCTGAAAACAACAAGACAGTGAATCAACAGATGCCAGGTCATATCCTGTGGATGATTTAGGAATCTGCAGAGGTAAGAAGTGATCCCAGCTAGGTGGGGGCTGATTAGGGAATGGAGTGCTAGGGAGAAGGCTCGACTCGGCACATTCTCTCACACTTGGAGAATGGCTGGCAAGAAACGAGAGGTGTTCATCAGTGCAGGGAAAATGTGAAAGGTTACCCTGGGGTTAGAAACAGCAATGTGACTGATATTCACGCAAGAAAAAGTAGTGAGATTTTTAGAAGATGAAATTTAAACAGGATAGAATAAATCACCTGGACCCACAGTGTTCTCTTCCACAGAAATGCAGGACTATTAACTGAAAGCTGATTTAAACACATCCGGTCACAAATTTAAATTAGCCTCCGTGTTCATGAACTCCACTTTCCGAGGTAAAAACAAGTCTCAAAAGACAAAAAATAAAACACTTGAAACAGATTTGAATGAATGTATTGTATAAGTACTGGCCACACATTTTTAGTGAGGTGTCCCTTTCCATCTATTTCTAGGGAGGAATCTCAGGTAGGTTTGCTGAAAAGAGCTACTAGATTCAGTTTAGAAATTAGAAGTGGTGGGAGCAGAAGATAATGGAAAGTTTTTTGCATTTGCAAAATGTGACTTTTTTTTTTAAGTTCAGAGCTAGAGTACTTCCTGCAAAACTGCAGACACACATTTGCATGAACAAGACTGTACCTTTAAGGAAGGATTTGCGATGGAGCAGATGCCAGGTGCAAGGGAAACTTTCTGGGAGAACACCTGTTCTGCTGCCAAGGGACAGAGTTTCTGGACAAGATGCTGACCCTACTAGGAAACACCTGGGACCTGATCTCCTGACTTTGATCAGCCAATCAGAAAAGAGCAGATCTGTTTCAAACTTGTACTCTAGAACTGGGAAAGTTAACTAGACTTTTGATCTCACACTGTTGCTGACTTTCAATCTGTCTCTTTACAAATATGATGAAGCAAGTATTCACAAACATGATAAAACAAGTATTTAAATGGAGATGCTCCCAGCATTTTTTCTTCCTCTGAAAAGAAGAATGTTGTCTTTTCCTACTTGGTCTTCTGTCTACATTCCTGATCTGTGAGTTTCTAGTTGCTCCAGTTTCTAGACTTTCATGATGAGAATAATTGAAGAAAACAATAGGAAGAAAAAAAAAGATCTGGGGAAAAAAAGGAAAAGACTTAGGGAAGGAAGATGATTCATAGAATGTGAACTGAGAAGAAAATGAAAACAATTGCGTTTTACCAAGAGTATGTGTATTTTATTACTAACAGCATATATAAGATGCTCTAGTCTTTTTCAGCAAATATAGAGTCCTTTAAAAAAAAAAGTATTATTATTCTCAGTTCCTTCGGATGTGCTGATTTGAAAGTACCTCCTTTTAGAGACTGAACCACAGGGAAGGGAGACACCGTGGAAAGCAAATACACAGATTCATTTTCTGAGTGCCTACCATGGTCCTAAAACTTTTACACCCATTATTTCATTTTATCCACAAAACCATCCTGTGAGGTAGGTAACACTGTATCTATTTTGTAGCCAAGGGGGTGAACACTTAAGTTCTGTGAGTTATTTAAATTTCTAAGTGTAAGTGAAAAAACCAACAACGGATACCATTTCCTGATTTCAAGGCCAGTGCCTTTTCCCTCCAAGCTTTGTCTCACTACGTGACCCTGTCACTCCTCACTGCACAAAGCAGTGCTCTATTCCCAGTGGACAGTCAGTACGGGACATGCTGTTGGCTACAGCAGTTGTTTCCCCCTAATCTTCTTTCCCCAATATTAGCATCTGATCTTGAGGGGGGCTTTATAAAACTCATGTCTGAACTTTGCTTTAGCCAAAAGAATAATGAGTTATATTCTATGAAATATAGATCTCCTTTAATTGAGGTCATTTAGCTATTTCTCCTGATGTTTCTTGATTTTTAAAGTAGAACTAATAGGAAACCAGTGGAGGTAGTCAACTTGTGCTTCTTTTATTCTGCCAAAGTCAACCATGAGATTGTTAATATCTATGTGTGGTCTCACATATTCTATTTATTAGTGATAAATAAGCAGTGATGGCAAAGAGGAAGCATAATTCTTCTTGAAGAATTAAAAGCAGAGCACATTGATGGGAATGTCCATGCATATTTCTAAACTCATATGCACTGAAAGATCCTACTCTGAAATCTCACTTGCTATTATTATAGATCATCCAGATACAGTATAGAGCCACTCACTTGTAATTCAAATTCAACTGTGCTTTCTGGCATAAGACCTTGGTGTTTCCTTATGTGATATTGAATCTCTGTTATCCATGAGCTCTGTAGCTGCAGATTCAACAAAGTGTGGACTGAGTGTTTTTTAAATTCCAGGAAATTCCATAAGGAAAACTGAAATTTGCTGGGCACTGAGGACTACACTGAATCCAGACAAGTGCTGCTAGGGGTAGGCTATGTGTTAGATATTGTGGATAATTTAGAGATGATCTAAAGTATAAAGGATGTGCATAGGTTGTATGTAATTCCTCTGTTATCTTTTGTAAGGGACTTGAGTATCCTCATATTTTGGAATTTGGTACCCTTGGATCCAGTGCTTCACAGAACCAAGTAACAGCTAGATTTAAAAGAAACACAAGCCTGAATGTTACTCTTACCCAAATAAGTAATGTTAATTGCTACTAAACTAAGAAGACAGGGAGTTTATAACTAAAAGTAGGAAAGACTCACTGAAAAACTTGAAAAATACAATGAGGTGATCAGTTTTATATTCAGAAAGTTCTCTCTGATCAAATTAATATGAAGAAAGAATTAAGGTGTGTTACGTACACGTACCAACTCCCCATGATGAAGGTAATCATGCTATACTACAAACATGTACTATTGAACATTAAACAAAAGGAAAAATTTATATGAAGAATGGCTTAAAAGAGTACAAATGAAATTGTTTTTGAATTTTCTGTATCAGCTCTAGCAGGAGAGCTTTTATGATGACTAACATGTCCTAAATCTGCATTGCCACTTGTAGCTTTAGAACCCTTGAAATTGCTCGGAATGTGATCAGCCAGCCCAGAGCTTGTTTGTTTGTTTTTTTTTTTGTTTGTTTGGTTTTGTTTGGGTTTTGTGTGTGTGTGTGTGTGTGTGTGTGTGTGTGTGTGTGTGTGTGTGTTTTCTGGTACTGCAGACTGATCCCAGAAACTTCATATTGAACTATACATCTCAGACATTTTTAAATTTCTTTCATTTTTTAGCTTGAGACAGGGTCTCACTAAGTCACTGAATTGCCCAAGCAAGGTTTAAACTTGTGATCCTCCTGTCTCAGCCTCTGAGAGTGTGGGATTAGAGGACAGTGCCACCACACCTGAGTTAAGCTCAGTGTTCTTTTGCTCAACTCAGGTAGAAATCACAAATAGGCAAACAATACCCACCAAAAAAGGTTTTATGGAGGTTTATACTTGAGCACAAGGGAAACAGCACATGAGACAGGATTCCCAGAATGACTTTTGATGGAGACTTTAGAAAAAGCTTTTTTAACCCTGCTACTGTGCTGTGCAGGTGCACTGGGTAGATGTTGCACAAAGTCCAGGATTTCTGTGCATGTAGTGTCCATCTTTTGCTTTCAGCACCAAAGTTTGGACTTTACACAGCAATGTACTCACACATGTTGGGTCTGTCTGTCTTTACTACTGCCACCCCAGGAAGTTACGTAGCACTCAAAGTCAAGCATTCTGCAGATGCAATGGTTACAGGAAGCACACTGTAAGCTTAGAAGGGAGGTGGTGATAGTAGCATCATTATCTAGAAAACACAGCGTGTTGGTGGGATTAGGGTGGGATGCAGTGCATCCCTAATCTGTCTCATGAAGAGCTGAATTCTTATTGAGCTTCATAGATTTAAACTTAAATAAACCATATGTTAATAGAGGCTTCCATACTGGGTAGCATAGTTCTATATCGTTTTTGTCTTTATTTATACTAAAGGAAACTCCAATTATTTATCTGGAACTGTGACTTCTAGGAATAAAAATCACATTTTTCAACCATTTTTACAAGTAGTTGTGGCCTTTGAACTAAATTCTTGATGAGGAGTTATGAGCCGCGGTGCGATTTCTGGATCATAGTTTTCAAAGCAAGAGTTTTCTTACTTACTCTTGTTTCTCCACAGGTTGAAATGTGGGCATGCAAGTAAGGCATTTGCATGAGAGGGGAAAAGGTGACTCTCTGGCAAGGCAGAGCAATGAGATAGACAGAACTTGGACTCCAGTGACTCTGGCCCAGAGCTGTGGTGCCAGCTTATAATTTCAAGTAAGAGAGAAACATGTATCTGTATTACTCATACCACTCTCATTCTATCACATACAATTTACTCTGACAAACACTGTGAGTAAAGTTGGAAGAAGAGGGTATGATTATGAAAAGATTACAATAGTCTAAGCAAGAAGTGATGAAGCCCAGAACTAAAACCACTTCAACATAAATGGAGAAAAAGGAAATAATCTGAGTGTTAGTCAGTTTTCCATTACTGTGACAAAATAACCTGAGGTAAACAATTAATGTGGAGAAAAGGCCTATCTTGCTCATGGTTTCAGAGATTTCAGTCTATGGTCACTTGGCCCAGTTGCCTGTGTACCCATGGTCAAGCAGCATATTATCCTATGGAAATTATGTGGCAAAGGAAACCGCTCATCTCCTTGTGGCTGGTAGGCAAAGATAGAAGGGGTTGGGGCCCCAATATTTTCATCAAGAACTTACCCCTGATGATCTACCTTTTTTCTACTAAGCCCCACTTTTCTGAAAATTCCACAACCTTTCAATAACACAATAGGCTTCAACACTTGGAATTTGGCAGTGCAGGAGCATTCAAGATCCAAACTACAGCACTGAAAAAGATGAAGAAGTTCTTTATACAGAGCATAAATCTGTGAAAACATTTTAGAGTCAAGGAGGAAATCCGTTCCATCCAAAACTACTTCTGTGTGCTTTGCATTCAACTCACACAACTTAGTATCCTTTAAAAATAAAAATCTAATGAATAAAGAGAAGCAAAAATAGGACACAATGCTTTTCCTCAGATCCAACTCAGGTCTGCTGCAATGTGGATATAATTAAAACTGTATAGAGTTCTAACCTATTCCGAAACTGAGAAATCTTTTATTTTAGACCACTCAAAGGGAAGACAAACTGAGAACAAACATGCAAACACTAGGATAATTCAAACACATTTATTTTGTGCCTGTAAATCACCAATTCCATGTCAACAACAACACTGATAAGTTTTAAGAACTACCTTAGTGAAAAACTAAAACATTAAACTGTGTCACATTCATTGTTTACCAACAATTTGGCAATATTATTTAGGCAAATTTTCTAATTTGTTTTCATGTTCAAATTTGCACCAAAAAGCTTCTTCCACATAGAATTAAGCACTGAAAAAGTCTTGTTAGATTTAAAACTGTTGAGTACATGGAATCTCAGTGTGTTTTGAATGAAAAGGGTAAGTGACCCTGGTATCCACTTTGAAGGTTAGAGCTACAAAGAACTCTTAGCAGTAAGAGCCAGTCTAAACCCTTGCACTGAGACAGGACCTTATTTAGCATGGCTTTTAGCAGCCTAAGGTAGTAGCATTGCTGGGACAACCCAGTCCTATTTTGCATTCAAGGTGTCAAAGAATTGATGTTGGCCTTGTTCATCAGTTAACAAGGGTCACTTACCTCTCTTTTCTCTCGCTGTATTAGAGAGGGCTTAGAGCTGTCCTAACCCTGTTCCCTTGAATGTTCATGCATCTCTTAGGATCTGCAGACCATTCCTTTGAAATGCAATCGTCAGGAAGAACAGGGTGCCTCTCTCTAGAATCTTGACTTGTGTAATTGCCCTTTAGCAGACATAGCTGGCTTAACCACTTTTACTCTGGACAGCCTGCTTTAATTGTTCCCTTCTCTGGTTCTGCTTGAGCCCAGCATGCTACTGCCCTCTACTTCCTCATTTTCCCTTAAAACACCCAGCACTTCTACAGACATCCACATTCAGCTCAGTTCTTTCCTTTATTGTCAGGAGTTACCAAATAAAAGCCATCTTCACTGCTGTCACTGATGTTCAGTTTTGTGTATCTGTGATAGAGACATGAGTCAGTTCCATTCAGCTAACTACTCTGTGATAATGAGTTTTATCAACCTTATTTTGAAAATGAGGAAATTGATATATCAAAAGATTAAGTAACTTACCCAGTATCATGTCCGTAGCTCATTAGTATTTCAGTTATAGAGTTACATAATTATTGAACTGCAAGAAACCTTAGCATTCACCTTGTGTAGCCTTTTCATCTTAGAGTTTTTCTTTTTTCCTCCTCCCTCTTCCTCCTCTTTCTCCTCTTTTTCTTCTCTCCCTTTCTCTCCCTCCTGTCTGCTCTGTCTTCTCCTTCTCCCTTGCCCTCCTTCTTCTCCTTCTTTTGTACTGGAGACTGAACCCAGAGCAGTAAGCACTCTACCATTGGGCTGCATTCTCAACCTCTAAAAGATCTTTTTCTCTGAGAGGCTGAGGCAAAACGATGGCAAGTTTGAGCCTTGTCCAGGCAAAATAGTGGCTTGGCAAGACTCTGTCTCAAAATAAATGAATAAATAAATACATGGCTGATAATGTAACTCAGGGAAAAGGCCTTGAGTTATTCCCCAGTACCCAAAAGAGAAAAATCTTTGAGACAAGATCTGACTATGCCTGGGCTGGTCATGAATTTGCAATTCTTCTGAGTGACTGGGATTTCAGGCAGATGCACCACATCCAGCTCACTTTGCAGAGGATTTGAAGAACTGGAGAACTGGGAGAATCTAAACAATTACTGAACACCAGGGAACCAATAAGGCCCCAGTAGGGGCACACACAATGGGCAGGCAGGACCAGCAGCATGGAAAAGTCTGAAGCACTAGTGAGAATACGAGCCAGCAGTTGGTAAATTAGATGAACCAGCATTGTGCTTTGACACACAGACCTGAAGAATAGAAGTGGGTGAATGAGGCTGACTTTCTTTTAATCAGAGGGCTTGGGAAGAACTCCAGCAACAGAAGACCAGTCCAGGCTCCCACATCCAGTGACCAGCATCAGCCCCATACCCAGCATAAATCCCACTGCAAACTTGGCTGGAGTATACAACACTTTTCTGGGATCCAACTTGGACCTACCACAGAATGGTAGAAACCAGAGGAATTTTACTAGTTTTATTTTTCTCTGTTTGTCAGACTGGTTTCCCTTTTTCTGCCCAGTTGGGTTTTTTGTTTGTTTTGTTTTATTTTGTCTTGTATTTTTTTGTGGTTATTTTTGCTGTTTCTCTCTTCTCTTTCTTTCATGACTTAAATTTATTACCTTTCTTTTTGTTTTCTTCTATTCATCTTCATTCTTTCTTCAATTATCTCACTTGATTTTATGATACTTTCAGGTGAGCAAACATTGCCTTTTCTCTTTCTGGTTCACTTCAATACTCTTTTGCTTTCTCTTCCATTCTTTCCCTTTTGTGTCCTCCATTTTCCCATAACTTGGGTGATCACCCTTTGCCCTTCAGCCTTATTCCTACTGTATTTGGACCTTATTCATCTCTCTATCTTGCCCCCATCTTTTTTTTTACTGCCCCCCGCCCCACCCACCCAAGACAAGTCTAGAGCACAATGAGATAGAGGAACTTGGACGTCAACCACTGGAACTTTCAGAAATGATAACAATAGAAGTGAAAAAGCCAATGAAAGAGGCTATAGTAAAAATAATCTCTAAGGTGCGAAAAGAAATGATCAAAATGAAAGACATTAATTCAGACTCAGATTAAGAAATAAAATATAGAGCTCAGGAAAATGGTGAAAACCATGAATACCCAACATAAGAAGGAAATGGAATCCATGGAACAGATCCAAACAGAAATCCAGGAGGTTAAAAACTACATTGAAAGTATATGCAGCAGATTGAATGAAGGCAAGGACAGAATATCAGATCTAGAAAACAGGACTGTGGCTAGTGAACATGAAAAGAAAGATATCTTAAAAATAGCAAGATACCATGAAAAATCAATCCAACAGGTACAAGATGAAGCAAAGGAGAACAGCATAAGATTGAATGGAGTCAGTGAGAAAGCTGGAGAGAGTGCAAAAGCCATTAAATACCTTTTCATAGAAATAATGGCTTTCCAAACATGGATAAAGAATTTGACATACAAATAAATGAAGCATATAGAATTCCAAATGACCATGTTAGAAATAAATCTACACCAAAGCATATAATAAAGATTCCAGAAATTCAACACAAGAAGGGAATATTATAAGCAATTAGAGAAAAGAAACATATCACCTATAAAGGAAATCCCATCTGAATTACATCCTCAAACCAAGGAGAGGTTGGATTGAGGTATTTCAAACCCTAAAAGAAAACAACCTCTAACCCAGATTGACGTACCCTACAAAACTATTTTTCAAAATTGATGGAGAAATAAGATACTTCCATGACAAAGAACAACTGAAGAAATTCATGACAACCAAACCAGTTTTTCAGAATTCTCTGAAGAATATATTAGAAAGAGGCAATAAAAACCAAAAGCACAAGAACACCAACAGAAAGAAGCCACCAAACATGGCAAGTAATTAAACAGAAGGGAAAGGCAGGGAACCAACAGTAGGAAAATTAGAAAACGCTAAGCCAATACATATGTTATAGCTGTCAATTTAAATGGTCTCAATTCACCAATCAAAAAAAAAAAAAAAAAAACAGTCCAGAAGAAAGGATCAAGAAGCAAGATCCAACAATACACTGCATTCGAAAGCACATTTAACTCAAAAAGAAATTCATAGTCTGAAAAATCAAAGGATGGAAAACAATACTTCATGCAAGAGGAACCCAGAAAAAAACAAGGGTAGCTATTCTGTTTGCAGACAATGTGAATTTCAAGCCAAGATTGAGCAAAAGAGACAACGAAAGTCACTTACATATTGGTTAAGGGGAAATCCAAGAAGGGACAACAATCCTAAATATATATGCACCAAATATCCATGCACCCAACTACATTAAATGAATATTAACAGATATAAAAAATCAAATAAGCACTAAGACATTTGTAATGGGGGGCCTTGATACCCCTCTCTCACAAATAGTTAGGTCAACTAGACAAAAAATCAACACAGATATATCAGAATTAAACAAAGCCTGAGGACAAATAGACTTAGTAGATGTCTACAGAGTGTTCCACCCCACAATATCAGAATATACATTCTCAGTGCCACATGGGACAGTCTCCAAAATAGACCACATATTAGCCCATAAAACATGATTACGTAAATGTGGAGAAACTGAAAACATCCCATGCATGTTATTTGACCATAATGCAATGAAATTGGAAATCAGCTGCAAAAGAAACCACAAAAAATACATAAATACATAGAAATTAAACAACACTCTCTTGAAAAACCAATGTGTCACAGAGGAAATTAACCTATCTACTGTTAAATGACAATGCTGATACAATATAGTGAAACTTATGGGATGCAATGAAAGCACTCCTGTGAGGGAAATTTGTAACAGTGAATTCTCACATCTGGAAACAGAATGAGTTCAAATAAACCACACAATGTTGAACCTCAAACTTCTAGAAAAAGAAGAATAAATCAAAACCAAAGCTCATACAAGGGAAGAAATTATAAAGATAAGAGCAGAAATTAATGCAACTGAGGCTAAGAAAACAATACAAAGAATCAATGAAGATAAAATAAAATTGAGAAACCTTTAGCCAGCCTGATCAAAAAGAAGAAAGAAAAGACTCAAATTCAAGCAATTAGGAATGAAAAGGAGGAAATCACAATGAATCCTGCAGAAATCTAGATCATCAGTGCCTACTTTGAGAACATGTGCTCTAATAAGATGGAAAACACAGACGAAATGAACAGATTCCTAGACACATATGAATTGCCAAAACTGAATCAAGAAAATATTAAAATTCTAAGTAATCTGATATCAGTCATGAAATTGAAAATGCAATTAAAAATTTACCAACAGAGAAAAACTCAGGTCCTGATGGATTTACTGTTGAATGATACAAGAAATTTAGAGAACTAATGCCACTACTGCTGAAGCTCTTTAAAGAAATTGAAAGAGAAGCAATATTTCGAAAATCATCTCTGGAAGCAAGTATTACCCTGATACCAAAACCAGAGGAGAACCAAACCAAAAAAGAAAACTACAGGCCAATCTCCCTAATGAACATAGATGCAAAAATCCTCAGTAAGATACTGGAAAACAGAATGTGGCAAATCATCAAGAAGATTATACACCATGACCAAGTAGGTTTCATCCCAGGGATGCAGAGAAGGTTCAACATACACAAGTCAATAAATGTAATACATTATATCAGCAGAGTCAAAGAGAAAAATCACATGATCATCTCAGAAGATGCAGAAAAAACACTTGACAAAGTCCAACACCCATTCATGATAAAACCATACAATATGATAAAAACCATCTATGATTAATAGATAGCAACATACTACATGATCAAAAACTGAAAGCTTTAACTCTAAATCAGAAACAAGACAAGGATGTCCACTATCACCACTCCTATTTTAATGTAGTTTTGGAAACATTACAGAGAAATTAGACAAGAGCAAGAATGAAAGGAATAAGGCCAGGAAAGGAAAGGAAGAATTTAAATTATCATTAATTTATGGATGACATGATACTGTACATAGACTATCCCACAAACCGGACCAAAAGACTTCTACATTTACTATACAAATACAGTAGTGTAGTTGGATACAAAGTTAACACTCAAAAATCACTAGCCTTCCTGTACACAAGCAGCAAACTCACTGACAGAGAAATTAGAAATTTTGGGTGCTTTTATAAAAGCATCCAAAAAAATGAAATACCTAGGAATCAATCTAACAAAGGATGTAAAAGATTTACACATTGACAGTTACAGTACTCTAAAAAAGGAGATCAAATATGATACCAGAAAATGGAAATATATCCCTTGCTCATTGATAGGAAGAACCAACATAGTGAAAATGGCCAATCAATATCATCTATGCAACTATAAATGCAATCTTATCGGTACATCATAATTTTTTAGCCCACATTATACTTGCCTCAAGATTTTGCTGTAAACAGGAACTCCATTTATTTGACATTAAGCATTTCCCCTATAGCAGTATGTCCACCCAATGAAATATTGGTTAATTCGTTACTTATATGAAATTAAAATTTAACTCAATATCCTGTACTTTGCATGGCAATCCCCACCCCGAGTTTCACTGCCCAAGGTCCTTTCCACTCCATAATTTAATAATGGAAGCTTCAGTTATCTTATATTTGTGTCAATATGTAGTCATGAATTCCAAGACAGGGAAACTGTGGTTAAGAAATTTTGTGACTTTGATGAGACACAAAAACCTTTCTGAAATTGAGAACAACCTCATACAAGTAGTATTGTGAGGAAGTCATGGTTCACTTACAAATGAATCCACTACAAAATTCTATTAAATACTAAACTTCTATGCATGTAAACTTAACTGTATCAGGGAGTCATGCAATTAGTGAGACTCACAAACTGGTAGCCATTGGGTCCAATTCTGTGATAAATTAAGTTTCTCCTCCAGCAAACTAACTATGAAGATTCTCCTGGGCTATGCCAGGAGAGGCAGGGGAAGAAAAGGGGATAAGTCCAAGGCGGTAGAGAAGTAAGATTGTGCTAAGAAGAAGAGTTAGAGCCAGGAAACGGATACCCAGCTCTAGAGAGTGTTTTTTGTTGATGGAAAAATAGATCTGTCTCACTGATTAAGAGACTGGTCCTTCCAGAACTGACTCATTAGGGTAAACGAAGGGATGGAGTTTCCAGACCTGTGACTTTGTAAACAGAGACAAGAGAGGGAAATGCCATTGGTCCAGTAACACTGATAAGGAAAGTTACCTTTAACCAAAAATAAAAACAAAAAAACTCCGAAGTTGCATCTGCAATTTTGTTTTATTTGTTTATTTTTTTGTAGCATTGGGGATCAAACTCAGAACCTGGTGCCTGCCAAATAAGCACTTAAGCCACTGAGCCAAACTCCCAGCTCTGGTTTTTTTGCAACAGGATCACACTATGTAGCTCAGGCTGGCCTTGCGCTGGCATGGTAGCCCAAGCCAGCCTCGAACTCACAACGCTCCTCCTACCTCAGCCTCCCAAGTGCTGGGATTAAAGGCGTGTGCCACCATGCCCAGTTTTGCGTTTGCCGTTTTACAAACTTTGTTTTAACCGAGCTGTGCCCACAACTCTTGGATGGAGGCAGAGCAAATGTTTTCTTTTTAGCTGTCCCTTTCCCCCAGCTGCTGAGATTCCAACACGTAAAGGATGAGTTCAAAGTCATTCAGTTTGCTGGGTGTGCTGGTGCATGCCTGCAATCCCAGCACTCTGGAGGCTGAGGTAGGAGAATCACTGAAAATTCAAGGCCAACCTGGGCTACACAGCAAGACCCTGCCTCAAAAAAAGTCATTCAGTTTACCCAGCAGAGCTGGAACTTAAATCAAGTGTCTGGAGTCTGAATAAGCAGTTCTTGCCAGAGTGTCATTCTCTGCAGAGTGAGGCTCATGCAATGAGCTTGACTTCCGAGTCCAGTATGAATATGATCACACAGGCTCTCAGCATGTGTGCAAATGAGTTTCTTTTCATTGCACCACTTATTTAGATGGTGCAAAGGTCAGTTTATCATAGTTAGTGGAGTTCACAAAATCCTAAGGCAGGAAACACAATATTGCCAAATCCTGGGAATTTTATGGCTAACAGGAAAAGGGGGCTGCTTTATGTCTTAGTGTGGTTTCTTAATCATTCATTTATGTTTCTCAATTTGCTTTCTTCCTGGAGTTGTTTTTCCCTTTGTCCACTGGCTTCTTCTGCTTATTCCATGGCTTGTTACCTACCCTCAAAAAGGTGCTATGTTCAAACCTTCCAGACATCCTGCCTTGACCTGCCTTGCATACACACGTACTAAGTGTTCAGGAGCAGCACCAGAAGGTCAGTACCCAGCACCCAGCTGTTAGGGTTAGAAGCTTTTGTACTCTTTTCATAGCATTCATGAGAAAGGCATGGTGCACTTACAAATGAATCTGCTATGTTTGATGGAGAGATAATGGTAGGGAGACATAGGCAATTTAGAGAGAAATTAAGTAAGTTTTAGAAGAGAGGAATTCGCCAGAGAAACAGACAATAGCCTGAATCTTCTGTAGAATCTGGCCATTACATGGATAGGAGAGCTTCAGAGGAAGCCTCTTTCCTCTGCCTTCTGGGAGAAAGAAGGGTGAGAGATGGGGTGGGGGAAGGGTGGGTAAAGAACTCTGGGACTTGGTTTTAATATGGCTTTTCTTTTACATTCAAAATAGTCAATGTGCCAAAATGTCTTGCTTTGTGTTATCATTTTCTGATATTTTTGGCTCCAATACATGCCCAATAGTAACTGTAGGCAATAATTTGTTCTCAGGCATTAAATATCTAATTTTAAAAAGTGCACTCAGCTCCCAGATTATGCCCATCTGCTTTTATTTGTTTATTTGTCCCACATGGGCCAGAGAGCTCTTCTTACTTTCCATTTCAACTACACACATTCTTATCACAGAGATTTCCATGCTCAGCCCAGATGTATCAAATGCTGACAGTGAATAAGGCATGATCGCCTGCACTGGGCATATGGTGGGAACGGTGATGGTGAGTCCAGGAAGAGGATGGCATACAATGATGGGAAAGGAACAATTTTTGACTTTAAAGGCACTTAAAATGTCGTAGAGAAAGTAATCTGGTCTGGATAGTGAAAAGTAGGAAGATGCCCACAAAATCAAGTGAAAAGTATATGACATGTTACAAGTGGAGTGAATATCAAAAGTAAGCTTCCAGAAATGGGAGGTGTGGTGTCCATGGGAACCAGAGCAAGTGGTCTGGTGTGGTTCAAGTGTAGGTTATTTACTTAAAGGGGAAGTGTATATTATGTGTATAGACATAGTGACATTATACTGTGAAGGACTTTGAAGCAAGCTAAAGAGTTTGTGCCTATTTTAGCTACTTTTTTCATTGCTGAGACAAACTATCCTACACCCAAAGCTAAAGGAAGAAAAGTTTATTTTTGCTCACAGTTTGTAGAGATTTCAGTACATAATCAAATGACTCCAGTGCAGGGTAGTAAGATGGAGAGGCATTGCTGAGGAGAATCAGTTCATGGATGGCAGAAGATAGAAAGCAGAAGGCACCAAATAAGCAAGCAACCAAGCAACAAGTGACCACACTAGCCCTCTTCCTGTTCTTTTTATTTTTCTCTAGCCTAGCACTCTGGGTAGAGGGTATCCACAGAGTAGGTAGCACTCACATCCAGGGTGGAGCAATCTTAATCCTACCCAGAATTATGCCAAACCAATCAGTGGACTAATTTACTAATCACACACTCTGAATCCCAGAATTACACACACTAGATTCAGTCACCTCTGAAAAAGCCCACATGAGGCTTTTGGGAAACATCTAGGCACAGGCCATAACAGAGCCTAATTTTATAAGTAAGAAGAATCTATAAAAGTAAAGGAATAAGATACATTGGTAATTTTGTGCTTGTTTTATGATTATGTTGTTGCTGTACATGTTATAAAAGTATGTTTATCTATCTTTCTCCCTGATCCTAGAAGGTGGGGGACTGTACAACTAACATAGCTGAAGTTCACCTTTGTACCTGCCAGATGCTAAGTATTCAGTGTGTACTATGTTCTCATAACACGTTAGGCATGATTATCCTAATTTTATCAATGACACACTTAGCACTGTGTAGAAATCAACTTCTCTGGAGACACTGACTAGAATGTAGTAAAGCTAATATCTAAACCTAGACATACTGCTATGTCATTCTTCTGTGAAATCCTTTTGTAGCAACACCTAAACTAGATCACACAATTCTGGACTTTAAGGGAAAGAATTTATTGTAAGCTATGTAGAAAATGATGCTTTTGAGGATCATAATGAAACAAGATGGAAGGGATGGTTAATGCTTATGAACTAATTACCCGTGTCCTTTCACTAGATGTGAGAGACCAAAAATGCAGTCTTGACCCAGAGTAGGGGTAAGAAGATCTCTGTTTCAATCAGAGTCTAGACAGCAATTCTCTAACGGACTTCAAGCTCTGAATAATTTATGTAGTGATTCATTGTCTTTTTATATGAAGCTTTTACTTTCAAACCAAAACAACATCCAAAAGCACAGGTATTTCTTAGAATCACAGAGTAATAGAGTTGGAAGGACTTTGAACTGTTGTTCAATTCAACATCCTCACTTTACATTAAATTTTCAGTTTCACCATGCCTCCCATCACCTGTCTCAGCAGTTTCCTGCCCCTTTAATGCCCTCCTGTAACCTCAGTAAATGAGGTTCATGTGTGAAATGCACTATCTCTGCTGGTGAGATAAGAGATTGTGGTTATAAGCAATTCCTGGCACACTCACCTTGTGCCACGCCTTCTTTTTCTACTCAAAGCGAATCAATAATGCAAGTAATTAAGAGGGCTGCTATTACAGAGAAAGCCTTGACTGTATTCTTAAAGTGTATCTTTAAAGCCACGCACTAGTGAAGGTTGTCAGTTTAACCATTACTAGCTAAAATTACTAGTAACACACCACTAAGCTGCTCCTGACATGATTTTTTTTTTTTTTGGATGAAAAGTGCTGATTTCACCTGTAGCTGAGATGCTGCTACTGGGAATTCCCCATTTCTGTTAGAAGCCCAGGATAACTTTGGACATTTTCACTGTCAGCAAATTCCTCCTTTTATTTAGTTGAAAAGTGTCTCTCACTGCAGCTGACCCACAGCAGCACTGGGAAATCCATTTGTGCCCTACTCAGCATCTTCCCCTACTGTTCATAGAACCTATTCTAAAATTTCTCTATTGTCTTCAAGTCTTTTACTCCACTTTCGCGTCCCATGCTGAGCAGGTAACTTCCCCTAGAACAGGCTAAGTGCTCAGAAGGCGTTTATTGATTGTCTTTTCCTCTACAAAACAACTGGCATGAACAGTCGACTTCTAGACTGAACCATAATGAAATCTCTGCTTCTCTTTTTGCCCTAATCTCAGAGCAAGTGGCTGAACCCTTCTACAGGGCTTGGTTATTCACTTGGGCTTTTAATCCAACCCTGTTTCTCCAATTCAAGGACCTGGTTATTTTACCCATAAAAAATGGTGTCATTCCTCTTAGGTAGAAATATTTTGTTTCTTCAAAGGATAACTGTGCTCTCAGCAGATGCTCCATTTTAGAAATTCAAGTGGTGAATTTAATCCTTCCGAAAGAAACTCTGAAATCTTTCATTCATTTGCCGTACAGTGTCCTTAATTTAACTGCATCTCAGACTTATCCAAAGAGCTTTAAAAACTCCTGGTGCTTACATTGCATCATAGAATAATGAAATCATAATTTGGGGACTGGGGATGGGGAGTCAGAACCGGAAGTTGGTATTTTTAAAACTTGCCGGGTGATTCTAGAACATACCCTAGTTTGAAAACTACTGGTTTAAATGCCACTTTCGACCCTCAAAATATGCTGCTTAGACCATCATCGTCACCATGTGTTATGATTTGAGTCTGGATGTCCCCCCAAAGCCTCATGCAGTCATGGGGCAGGCTTCTAGAGTTTGCGAATGACTCATGGTCCAATACTGGGATTATGGGTGTAGGTGCCACACCCAAATGGTTGTTCCTTATGTACAATGAAAGTGACAGAAAGAGTCTTCTCTCCATGTTCCTGTTTGCTTTTGTTGACTGTGCTATTTGCTGACACCATGAACTGTTGCCATCTGCCATGAACCACTCTGCCTTGGAGCCAGCTGATTATGAACTGAAACCTCTACAAACTATGAGCTAAATAAACCTTTCCTTCCTTAATTTTGGGTGTTGGATATTTTTTCCCAGCAATGAAAGAAAAGTAACCAAGACACCGTGCAAGAGCTTGATAAAAAGGTAGAATTCCAAGCTCCATCTGTGGAACCAGAATCTGCATCTTTACAAGGTACCCTGGTCACTTCTAAGATTTGAGAAGCAAAGGCCTAGGTCAGACTCTAGAGCAGGAGTGAGCAAAGTAAAATCCAGAGGCCAGCTCCAGCTCAGTGCCTGCTTTTGCCAATAAAGTTTTCTTGAACAAAGCCACACTCATTCCTTTGCAGATTGTCTATGGCTGCTGGGGCTACAGTAACAAAAGTGAGTAGTTGTAATAGGTCTTACAGCTGACAAAACCTAAAATATTTACAGAAGCTGGCACAATGTGTCATTCTGAAATGTGCTACTTTGACATAAAAATTACTGGCTGCTAAAGGCATTTGAAAGGTAGCAGAGGCAAGAAGGACATTCTAATCTTTCCTTTTCCTCCTCTGAAAACAGATTAAAACTCCCATGTGAAAGATATCCTCTCCTGTACCAGGAGAAAAGAAATGTTCTTTGGTTGGGAGTGGTAGCCCAGAGAATTCTGCACAAGTAGACCTTGTTAAGTTACTGCTTATCTTCCTTGAGTTTTTCCACATAATAAAGTTACTTTTCCACAATTTTTCAACCTAATAAAAAGTAGATAGATCTCAGCATTTCTTTTCTTTTTTCTTTGCCATTTTTTTTCAGTTTTTCTTTGAGCCCTCATTTCTTTATAAGGTTCCCCAGGTAATGGAAAGTTTACAATAAATATGTATGCTCCTCTCCTGTTAATCTATCTCACATCAGTTTAGTTCTGTGGCCCAGTCAGGGCTCCTAAGAGGGTTAAGTTTTACTTTCCTTACATTTAATACCTGACCTTTTCCAGAAAGTTTGCTGATCACTGCTTTAGGAGATACAATGGTTAATAAGTCCAAGCAAGAAAGCCTCTCTGGGCTTTTTTACGAACATGGGCAGAGAAGAGGACAAGATGCATCTTTTGGCACACCGTCCTTTTATGTCCACTTCCCAGGGTCGTCATGTCAGAGCCAGCCTGTTGTTTTTGAGTTTCTAATAGAATTAATTGTGGACATATTCTCAGAGAAACAGATGGGTTGGCACAAGTCCACCCTCAGAATCATGCCCAGATACAAGCAGACACCTTATGTCGCTTAAACAATGTTGCAGAATCATTTGACTAATGCAACATTGCAGAGTCTGTACTGGAAAAACAGGCTGGCATGAATCAGGAAGATGAGCTCCAGTGCCTGGCAACTAAAATTCTCTCATCCATTCCACTTCCCTGCAAGAAAAGAAAATCTTCCCCCTGCAATATATCGGTTTGATTGCATCTATTTAAAAATGTGCTCCCTTCCTAGTAATTATTCGCTGACCTCCAGTTAGAAAGTCAGAATTTAACTCAGTTTGACCAATGAGGAGGAACGTGAATGCAGCTTGCTCTGTTCATCACTTTTCCAAGACAGCTAGTGCAGCCTCAGTTCTAACCTTTTCTCTGTAATCACAGAGTAGAAAAGCTAAGCAGTTCACCATGAACTTGATCCATGGCCAGGCCCCAGTGGACACCATATAGCATTGCTTATCAAACGTAAATGTGCTAGAAACCATCTAAGGATCTTGTTGAATTGCAGATTTTGACTTCACAGTTTGGGAGCCTGGCCTGCCATTTGGCATAATGAGCATGGTCCTAAATGATGCTGAATGAAACTAGGACCAAGCTTGCATAGCAAGGGACTAAGGTAGGGGTTGGCAAAGCCTAGCCTATGGCCAAATTTACCCTATTACTCTTTCCATAAATAGTTTTATTGGAAGGCAGCACACTTTATTTTATTAGTACATAATTGTAGTACATAATGCTTATGTTCCTTGTGCGGCATTGGTATAAGCACATAACACATCTTAAATCTTTTTTAATCCTCTTTCCCTCTTCTCCCTCCTCCCTCCATCTGTTGGTCCTCTTCCCTTTTGTAAAAGCTCTACCTCCTTATTTCCTAATATCTATCTTATGTTTTGAGTTTCTCGTATAAGAGAAACCGTGTGACATTTAAACCAGTGGTCTCATTTATTTCACTTTACATGGTTTCAATATGTATCCACATTCCTACAAATGACTAAGTTTATCAGAAGGCAGCACATTTATTCATCTAATGTCTCATCTGTGGCTGCTTTTGTGCTGTGACAACAGAGTTGAGAACTGGGAGAGAGTGTGTGGATTGCCAGTCTTAACCCACTTGCTGTCAACCCTTTATATAAAAAAATTTGCAGCACTGGTTTTTCAAGGGTGGTCCAAGGTTAGTTTGCATCAGCATCACTTGGAGGTTTGTTACAAATGCTGATTCCCAGTGTCCTCTGAGATCTGATCTTTGGATGGTTGGGGTGAATCTGGAAAGCTCCATTGAAGAGTTACGCTGTGAGGAGCAAAGCCACTCCCTGTCTTCGTGAGGAAACTGGTCCGTGATGGGGGGGGACACTTTCCCAGTGTGAGAAACATTTCTTTAAGGAATTCATTTATACTTGGATGCACAAACCTGGGTCTTATTGTGGCCCTCTGAGCCCTGAGGGTCTTTCTTTCCTGCCATTCAAAGTCCAGATGGCAGATAGACTATTAGAATCAATATGGTGTCATATGAGCCCCTAGGAAATTTGCTTGTATTAACACATACAGTGGAGAAGGGATAAGAATTTGGAGGGGAAGGAAAAGGAAAAGGAAAAAGGAGGGTGAGGAGCAAGGAGAAGATAGGTTGAAATACATTCTCAAGGTATGCCTTTAGACAACCCAATGGGAAGCTCTGAAATTGAGGCAGCCCTTCAGACTTGTCCTCAAACAGAGCAAGAGATGGACCACTGGGAACTCCTGCTACCTCCACAGCAGCTCTGAGAATGGGGTGTCCCCTGGGGCCAGATACCTCCCTTCCTGAATCCAGGCAATTCCTGAAGAGAACTGAGAACCAAGGGCAGTCTTCCTGCAGCATTCCCAGGGGCTGAGGAAACAAATGCTTTCTTTATTTCAGAAGTGCGATCTGGGAAGCGCCTGACAAACTCCACTCCCTCAGACATCATTTTCGTTAATCACGATGACCATTTATCTGGTTCTGATCATGTCCCAAGTGATGGGCTTGCTGAATGCATTCTCACACCTTATGAAGCTGGGAATTACTAGCTTCATTTTGACGATGGCCAAGCAGAGACAGGGAGATTAAATAAATTGCCTAGTAAAGGATCAGGTATTAGATCATCTTAGCTTGCTGACTACAGAGGTCATGATTTTCCAATATACCGCGATATTTCCCAATGTGCAGTACTCAGAATGGTTATTAATAAATAGCACTACATACAGGCAAGAAACAAGAAAGTATGGTCAAAGAGATTTCTGGAAATCCAGTATTAAGCATAACCAGGATTCTTTACAACTCTCGGTCTCAGAACCTTTAACACATTAATAGGCAGAGCGACTTTCCAAGATTATTAAACTGTGTTACCCCCGCAATCTTATTTAAAACCGAAACTGTTTTGTAACAGAAGATGATGATTTGGGATATGGTATGCAACCCTAGCCAGACTCCATTTAAAGTCTCTTTCTAGGGGAACACAGGAGAATTTGCCTTTAAAGTGTGCAGTCCTTTGGCAAGTCCCGAGTGCTCTTCTCTTCTCCCCACTTGCCAAGAAAGGAATTTTTACAGGACTTTCTTACATAAGGAATGGAATGCAGAGTTTACACTTTGTTGCCTTTGGTCCTGATTTAGACATACTGGTGCTGGACGTCCAGGGGTTCAGACTCTGAGAAAAGCTTGTACTAAAGCTGGAATAAGGGACTTCTTCCATTGAGCTTGGGCAAGGGGCTTTATCCCAGTTTCCCATGGCTGCTGATTCAGTGGCAGTGGCCTGGGGTGTCCCACCAGTCTGGAGGGCTCTTTGGGTTTAGTGTTACGTACTGAAGATATATATATATATATATATATATATATATATTTGATATATATATATTTGATATATTTTAAAAACTAATCAATGACAATCAATAATACTGGCAACTTTCCATCCCTTCCAAAAGAAGTCTGAAGTGCCCTCAGTGAAAATATTTTTTCAGTAGTTTAGTTTTTCCATAAAATAAAGATTAAAAATATTAAATCACAATGTAAAGTTGTTAACGAGCTGTTCCTAGTGGGAAAATGTCAAGGAAGCACTGCCTGGGGCTAGGGGTACACTGGGCAGTGGATGGAAGGGTACATTCTGCTTTGCTGCCCTTACTACTCAGCTCAGGGGAGGTCTTCGATGCTGCAAGCTGCCTCAGCATAAGCTTCTCCCTGAAATACAGGATCATCACTGACCTGCATGGAAACCCTGGAAATCAAACCGAATCCTGACTTTCTACCATTTGTCAGAGAATTAGGATCCAGGTCAAGTCCAACCACTGGGAGACATTAGTCTTGGTGGCAAAGATTTTGTCTGATGCAATTTTGGAGATAGAACCAATTTAAACAGGATTTCTGCTCACTCCTGTGCCAGTCTGGCTTTTGTTAGCCTATAGACAATGTAAGGTTTATGGTGCATTTCCTTCTGTTGGTGGAGTATGAAATTCAGAAAGTCAAGAAGGTGGAGGTTTGATCTTAGTATTGCCGGTCTTCAACATTTCTGTGAAGGGACAAACTTGCTTTTTAAAATACTCCCCTAAAGCTTTTGCTTTTGAACCTCGATCCTTTCTGCTTCAGATCCCACGGGGTCTCCGCATTTGGTTATCAGATGAACAAGTTTCAGCGGGTGAAAGGAGGCCAGGGGAGACACTTCTAAAACAGAATCACAAAACTAGATAGAAAGTGATTTGAGTAACTTTCTTTAAAAGAATTTCACAATTGAACAAAATAGAACAGATTGGTTGTGAAACTGATTACCCTAAGTGCTGGTTATAGCAATCTAAGTTGGAAAAAATCTTTTAGTTTCTGTGGCCAAAAATTTCTCTTGATGTCACAAGTAAAGAGCCCAGAGAGGTAAATGTACGCCCCTTAGGTCCTGCAGCTGTTAGCTGTAGAGACAGAATAGAGTCAAGCATGCTGAGGCCTCTTCACTGCTTCTCCTTCCTGCTATTGAAATAGAATGAGCTGACCTCTAAATTAGAAAGTGAACAATATTCTGGCAGAATTAGGTCATCTTGTTATACAACTTCCTAGGAGGTGGAGCTTTAGCAACTGTAGTAGCTGTATTCATGAATATTTAAAAGATATAAAGGGAAAGCTTGGGTTTCATATGTCAGGAGAGCACCAGGTAATCCAGAATTCAGGTGGGAGTTTTCATTCCAACTTTGCCTCCCACATCTGGTTTTGGCATTCCTTATGAGTGAAACTATTTAATGCAGGCATGTCAAAAACTGACCTTGAAATGACCTCATGTTCTCTCTTTGGGAGATCTGTACTGTATGAGTGAATACTTCAAGTTGCACTACAAAGTGACCAGAAATGACAGTTTGCTTTGACTGTGAACCAGAGCAAACTTTTCCAGTTTCCTCAAGTGAGAAGAACATTAATATTTATCTCATGGAGTTGTTGCAGAGATTAAACAAGCTGCTAATATTAAAAAATTAGGCCATTTCTTGGCACAGAGCATAAATTCCATAAATATTTGCAATTTATTATCACCAGGGAAGGATAGAATATTTAATCTATCTTAAGTGGTCTTTTAATAAATATGCCCAAGGCACAGTACCAAAAATAAGAGTTCACCTCTGCGTGTAATTGTGGTGTAGTGGAAAACCAAAAATAAATCTTAGATCGCTGATTTCCATTGGAGACTTCAGATTATTCAATATCTACACTGGCAAATGATCTGCTGTCAGTTTGGACTTAAATTTTCAAAACTGAATTCTATTCAGTAGAAATTCCAGATACCAAAGTTGTCCTGTTATTGTGCCACTTGTCTGGGGATGGGAGAAAACATCATGTTCATGTTTTTGCTTAGTGACCTAAAAATTCCATGACGCCACCCAAAAGGAATCACTGTATTTAGTCTCGTTTTTGTTATTGTTTGTAGGTTTCAGGAGCCATGTTTTTTTTTTCTTTTAGTTCTATAATTATTCTTAAAGTTCAAACGGAGGTAGAACAAGGGGAAAAGCAGCAGAAGAGGCCAGCTGCAGGAGCAGCTTCTGAGGATGTGGTCAGGTAATGCTCAGTGAGCCGTGTGCCACTCAGTCAGTTGTCATCTGAAAAACAATCTCTGGTCAGGCAATCAGCTGGTGGTTGAAATGAGCAGCTACTGGTGATTCCACTGCACATTCCAACACACCTGAAGGTCAATATTACCATTGCTGTTTTTTCCTCCTAAGAGTACTTATTTCTTGTCGAACAGACAGATGACTTCAAACTCTGGCTTATGCTTCACATCGCTGTATGCCTTTGGACAATCAGTCTCCTCTCCCTTTACCTATACTTCTGTCTTATTATGGTAAAATAGACATAGCATCAAATGTGCCATTTTACCTGTTTTTTGTTGTGTAGTTTAGTAGCACCAACACCTTCACAATGCTGTTCATCATCACTGTCCTTCTCCAGAATGGATTCAGGATGCCAAACAGAAACCCTGCCCATTTCAGGAACACATCTCATCCCCCAGGCACCCCAACCCCCAGCAATCACTCTTTTTGAGTCCGTGGGATTTGATCTGTTCTAGATAACTCACATAACTAGCATCATACACTATATATCCTTTTGTGCCTGGTTCATAATATCTTATGTTTCATTGAGGTTGTGACATATGTCAGAATTTTATGTCTCTTGACACTTGAATAATATTCTGTTGTATGTATATACCTTGTCAGTGGATGTTTGTGTTGTTTTCACCTTTTGGCTTTAGTACCCCTATCTTTAAAGGGGTTGATAATACTCACTTCACAGGGTTGTTGTGAGGACAACCAGGAAAAGACTTGGTATATAATGGTGCTCCTTTTCCCCTAGTATCAAAGTTCAAGTATTTCCTTAAAGGCAGCATGAAGGGGTCAGGATAATTTGTTCCTCTACCTGTGCCTCTTATGATTTTTTGTCGTGTTCTTGGCTGATTGACGGTGTAGCTCTAAAAATTATTTATGGGAGGAAGTTTTCTGATGGCACCCTTAGAGGTTCAAGGAGGGGATGTTGAGGGGGGTACAGGATGATGGTGAGAGATGGAAGCAGGCATTCAGTTGGTTATATTCCCTAGGCCTAAGAATTTGTTAGCTGAAGGATCTGCTAACTTTTTCCAAAACAGTAATAGAGCTTACTGCGGTGATAGTGATCTTTGAAAGTTGACTCTCCTTATTGCAAAAGCCCCGAGTATTCAGATCTGGGCCACTGGGACTGGAAAATGAAGATTTTTATCTCAGTTGAATCCGTTTCTTCTTTCTAAGGCAGATACTTCCCCCCAAATTGCAATAGAACAGGGCAAAAGGCTAAGTTTTTCTGCTATATTTTATAGGAAAGACGCACCTCAAAGGATCCTGAGAAAGTAGATCTTGTTACATCTTGAATTCTTCCTGTGGAAGACAAGTGGTATGAGGGCTTCCAAAAGCCAGTGTATGAAGTTGCTGTCTTTAGGAAGTTAAGACCTGGGTAGGGGAAGAGATTTTCCTAGCCAGGGTCACAAAAAAATAATGGTGCCAACTATGGACTAATGCACTGATCATTTCATGTCTAGTGTCCAGTTGATTTTCCAAACATTGAATTGTAGGACATATCACTGGGGTTTCCTTACTTGAGGGGTTTCTGGAAGTTTCCATTAGGTGCAGCACTCATTGAGTAACTGCCTACACTATGCAAAGTCCTTTACTTATGAAAAACTCAGCAGAAAGGGGAAAAATACTTGAAAATAGTTTCAAAGTGTACATGGTGGGGAGTTGTACTTGATATTTATAGTGGACTGAATGATGGTCTCCTAAAATGTATGTCTACATCCTAACCCCAGGAACTGTGACTATGACTTTATGTGCTGAAATGTCGGATCAAAAAATTAGATGACAAAAAATATGATGAAGTTAAATTTTGACAGTAGGAATTGATTCTGGATTATTCAGCTGGACCCTCAATGCAATCCTAACTGTCTTTAAATGAGATAGGCAGAGGAAACTTTGAGGGAAAAGAGGAGGTGGCAATATGACTAGGAGGGGTAAGCCTAGAGTCATGCAGCCACGAGCCATGGGACTTCTAGAGTCAAAAGAAGCCCGAAGGAGCAAGCAAGAGATCTCCTCCAGAGCCTTTGAAGGGAATGCAGTCCTTCTGACACCTTGATTTCAGACCTCTGCTTTCTAGAATGTGAGAGAAAAACAATTTCTGTTGTTTTAAGGCAGTCCATGTGTCACGACAGCCTTATGAGAACTAATATGACTTCTAACATTTGACATTTTGTATTTCTTCTTTACTTTAACTCAAGGGATGTGGGTCAAGCCAAGTTCCCAATTCCCTTCTTTTCATTTATCTAATTCTTTCACCATGAGAAACTTAGAATGAGTGTTTCACAGCTCTGGGATTTTATCACTTAGTCCTTGGGTTTCACTGTACAATGGAATGCCTATAGCTCAGAGAGGGGAGTCCACCTGTCCACTCCATCCAGCTGCCTGGTGTGAACCCACACTTGGAACCCAGGTTTGTTACTCGCATGGTACTGTACCTTGAGCTCACAGCCTAGAGAGAGGAATTTCTGCTGAATTAGGAAACAAAGACTCACAAACACCCTAAGACAGTGCCAGCATAGTGTAGATAACGTATTTAGATACTCAGAGAACACGGACTGTGATAGTAGGGAGCCCCATGGACTTTACCTCCCAGATGCATCTCTGATTGCTCACTTCTTTGTCTCCTTTGTCAGCATCTCATTGCTCAGGGCCTCCTTATGACTCCTCATCACCTTTAGACTAAGACTTAGATTCTTTATTTTATTCTACCAGCCATAGGCCATCTAATTCCTGCATCTTCACAACCTTCAGTGTCTCCATCCCTCCCTGGCATCCAACATAGCCACTCTGGCCTTGCAGTTAAGGTCTTTTCTGTCCTTGGGCCATTGCACTTGCACTTTGTCTGCCATGAACTCTTCCCTCACAGCTATTCATGTGTTTGACTCACATTGCACTCAATGCTTCAGCTCACACAGACCCTCTGTGAGGCCTTGAAGGGGGCCTGTCTACTTCATCTGTATTTCTTGCCACACACTGAAACTATCATTTGCCTAGAGTTTTCTCTTGCTACTAGAATAACAATGTTATGAAAAGGTCCTTGAGAAAGACACATCCTTTCTGGATATGCAACATTACTTGAGTAAGCACTTACTGTTTGTTGAATTCATGAATTTACTAGTGCTCCTTAACTAGGCAGGCAGAAGAATTACTATATATTCCCTACAAAAAAAGACCCAAAATTTGCCTTCCTCTTGACCATTCCCAATTCATATCATCTTCACTGTGGAAGTTCTGAAGAAAACACTTTAACCAACTAGGCATTTCCCAGGCATATTTGACCACGCATCCCTTTGTCCAGAAATCAAATACTAGTATTCTAAGTCCTGGTATTCTGCAGAACAGTTAGAGAACTGTTGGTGCAAATGTTGGTAACAGCTACATTCAGTTAAATGTTCAGTTGGTTTGAAAATAACTGGTTGACCCCAGCATGCCATATGCGTGTGTACACACAGTTTTGTGTATGGAAATGACAGAGTGGAGCTGCTAATGGAGCTGATGATGGGGGAAGGAGAACTCACAAGGCTGGGGGAAGCAGAGATTTTGAACTTAGTTGTGACTCTGATCAATCATACTGTCTAGAAGGGGGATGGAGGGGAACAAGTCCTCAGCTACCAAATGCTACTCAGATCCTTGCTCTCGGACTTAGACCACAAGGGCAGGCAAACCAAGAGCTTGCTGTGAACAGCCCATGGAAAGCTCCAGCTCTGCTGGCTCCGTGTGGTTCACCCACACAGGGGATTCCTAATCTGGAACATGGGCTTTGTCACTACTTAGCTTACCTGCTGTGTCTCGGTGATCTGCAAGTGATCTAAAAAAGCTTGAATTTGCTTCCTAATAGGAAAAATGACTGCATCAGTCACTGCTGTACTGTTTATTACTATTTTTCTTCCATTACAAATGTCTTTAAGCATAGCACCCAAATGAAGACAACATCATTTGTTAAATCAGCTGACTTTTTATAGTAGGTCCAGCTGAAGCCCAGTAAGCAGAAGCAAGACACATAGGGGAAGCCTGGGAATGGGCAGGTCAGTTTGGACACCTTCTCCAGAGCACATCAGCTGGGCAACTCCTGAGAACATGTGACCCTCCAGCCAGGCTACCAAGCACTTGAGTTATGCCTATTCTCTCCTCTCCCTCTCCCTTCCTCCCACTTTCAGGAGGCCTGCAAGCCATACAAATCATCCCACTAGTTTCTTGACCAGTGTGGCACTGGTCCAGCTAAAATATGCCATGATCCTTGTTCTGGGAATGGCAGTAGTAGTATCTAGGTTGGCTTTTTATTTTTATTGTTTTAACTTTTGATTGTAGTGTATCACATTCATCAAACAGTATATGTATCACTGGTGTACACAGAATGGATTCCTGGAAGTAGAACACACCCCTGATAACTATCTCTGAGAACAAGAATCAGAATATTACCAGCTCCCCAGCTGGCTCCTATTGGTCCCTGGCACCTCTGCAGGTATGAATTTATCACAGTTTACTTATTAGTTGTACTGTTAATGGGAAATTTCCAAATTTTAATAATCAACTTCACAGATGTACAAAGTAGTTGACTGAAGACTCTTTAAGTACAGCAGTGGGGTGCATCTTCATTGTTTGAAACCTGGAATAACATGGAAGTTTCTCTATTGTAGAGAGTCAATAGTGGATCCCTGATTCTCTAGGAAGTATCTCCTGGTATGGCATCATGAAATTTGCAAACTGGTGTGATTTCATCAGTATTCCCAGGACTCTTACTGATTACATATTCAAAACCAGTTTTCAAAGAAAGTTACTTCTGGTTATGGCAACAGTTGTATGTATGACTAGATGACAGCAGGTGGCCAGCTGATAGAGATCCTTTCACTTGGAAAAAGTAGAAGGGAAGAAGACATGGCTCTACCTTGCCCTGATCTCTTCGCAGCCTGACATCTCTGCAAGTCAGAGCCACCCAGTGTTATCAAGTTACCCATGGAATTGCTGCCAGGATCAGAAGTAATTTTCCAAGGAAGTTGATTTTGAGTATGTTTTTGATGGGAATTTTGACAATACTCACTTTCAGAAAGCTGATTTACAGAGATGCTCGGGAGAAAACAAAGAAATGTTAAGAAGTATGTGAGTCTCCTAAGTAAGTCGCCAAAGACAAAACAAGATTTTAAGGTAAGATAAGGAGGACCGTGTCAAGTATTTTGATATTCATTACAAAAGAGAAAGAATCATTGTCATCATAAATCATCTTGACCAGATTATCCTCTTCACTAAAAAATAAACAAGCTTCAAGGATTGTATCTTTAACAAAACTGTACGACATCACCCTTATAATTGGCATGAATAAGAACATCTAAGTGATTATTTTGATGTCACTGTTTTTTAAAATCCAGAAAATAGAAAGGAAAAATATTGACATGTTATTTTCACAACTGAAGATAATCTCCGTTAACTTTTTGATGATTATCTTTTTAGTCTAGATACATGTGTTTGTATGCCTTTATATATTAATGACATTACTATACATCATCTCAACAACTTGCTTTATTTCACTAAAAATGTATCATGGGTTTTCTATGTAGGTAAGGCAAACAGGCAGTTCAAAACCTCTGCCTTCTTTTTTGAGAAAATCTAGCATAAAATTCACAATAATTGTTATAGCTTGGCTCTGGAGGGTCCCCCAAAGACTTAGGTGCTAAAGACTTTGTTTTTGTCTTTGTGCTATTGGGGCATGGTGAAAAATTTTAAGAGGCAGTACCCAGTAGGAGACTTTAGGTCTCTGGAATATGCTCTTGAAGAAGATTGTGGAATGTTGATCTCTCCTTTGTCTTATTCACTTCCCATCTGCCATAAGTTGAGCAGATTTGCTCTACCAAGAGCTCCCCACTGGAATGTGCTGCCTGGCAAGAGGCACAGAATCAATGGAGCCAACTAAACGTGAACTGAAACCTCAGAAGCTGTGAGCCAAAAATAAACCTTTCCTCTTTTTAAGTTGACTTATCTCAGGTATTTGTGACAGTAACAGAAAGTTGACTAATACAATAATCAAAAAATGTAAATCTTTATCATTTATCATAGGCCTTTCCCTGTCCTATTAACTACTCTTCTAATAGATGTTTATGAGGAGGTATTTTTTGGGTCATGAAGAGGTACTCTAATTCATTTAAAATGGCTTATATGTGGGCATCAGACAACTTCTAATTATCCATTACTAGAATAAATACTGCAACGGGCTGACTTAGAGAGAAAACTCTGTGCACATTTATTGTTTATATAGAGTAAATTCCTAGGTGAGAAGTTGCTCAGTCAAAAGCTATGTGCTTTGTAAAGCATTTTGATACTGATTTCCAGGTTGCTTTCTGGTGAGATTCTACTAACTGAAAATTCTGCCAGGAATTTTTATGATTATTTACAAATGATACATAGGAGCATTTAAAGAAGTGTTTGGACATTTGATAAGGGATATTTGGTACTTTGTGCTATCTAGAGCATATGTCTCCATATAGTCTCCTAAGAGGTCCGCCGTCTACTTTCCAGCCAAAACTCATCTCCTCTTCCTCTAAAATACACAGACACAAAGAAATACACACACACACACACACACACACACACACACACATGTTCCAAGAGGATTCACACACCCACAGTTGTGTTTGTTCTCCTCGTTTGACATTCATATTCCATCCACTCTCACTTTAGCCTGCCTTCCTAATAACATCTCAGAATCTACCATTTGACTCTACTGCAAAGACTTTGTTCCTCAACAGGTCTCTTTTAGGCACCTGCATTCAAATGGAAGCCATCTCTTCTTTTGTAATTCCATCGTGGTAGTGATCTTACCCTACTCTTGTCACATCCACAGCGAGTTTCAGAATTCAGACTGTGACCCATTCGTAATTTTACCCTACTCTAGGGGAAGGTCAGTTTTCTTTATGTGCCTTAATTTTCTTGCTCATTCAGGTTTGGTTTTGAGTACCATTTCACTTTTGATAATGTTCATATAGGAGTGATTCTCATACTAAGACAGTGATCCTTAAATTTTCTGAAGCCACAGATGCATGTAAGAAGTGAATGAAACTCTGTGCCCTAAGTCCCTTTATGGAAGTTTAGAAATATGGACACTTAATAACAATGTGATTATTAAACCATCTTTGGAAGTCTATTTAAGGACTCAGGGTTAAGAATTTGACTCCTTAAGTATGTATATATTCATGTTTGTTTCTCTCTTTAATATAATAGGAAGTTTCAATAAATATTTTTACTGTGGATCATATTTAGGTAGGAAAGTGATGACACAGAAAATAATTATGTGGGTTTACTCTCAGAGATTAAGGATGAGTTTCATTACTTCCTAGTCACCTCTGGAATTACATTACCACTTATGTCAACACCTTAAAAAAGGTGACTTCAGAGATTTTAAAAATGCATTTGAAACAGGTCATGACTTTTTGTCTCTTCAGCACCATTAGGTATTAAGCAGCTTGCACTAGCAGTTTGTGATTTCAGAATTCCTAAGCAAGAGGATTGCGAATCAGTAAGCTGTTATAATGTAGTATTATTTCTCAAACACAAGGACCCAGAGTTTTAAGAGATGAACTCACAGAATAAAAGCAGATTAGCCAAGGATGAACTAGGCCAACTTCTAATAACTCTGCATTTTTGGAAAAGACATACACGGCCTCTCAAAGAAGAACAGTCTTCATATTGGTTTGTATTTTTAAAAAATTATTTTTGTTGACAACTGTCAAGAGCTTTATCTAGTTATCTCACTAAAGGGAAAGTATTTGTACATGGTAAGTCCATAGGATGGTGCTTGTAAAACTATAAGGGTAGTGAGAGTTTGGGAATTGTCTGCTCTCTGAACATTCACAGATGGGTATGTGCTCTTTGTTTTCAAATGCGGGTTTTCTCTTTTGTTTCTTCTACTTCAAGTTAAAGGGCAATTAATGTAACATACACTACTGAGTGTGGGGACATAAATCCTGTGTTTTGAACTTGGGTTTTTTTCCTTCTTTAAAATTAATTACTTGATGCAATTTAGTAGTTAAGCTAAGAGTAATGACATCATCTTTCATCTGGACACTTTATTACTGAATGTCTCTAATTACTCCTCCAAGTAAACAAACGGACCCACATCCACAATGTTCAGTGGCTGGTGCTGAAGTAATATTTCTTCCAATGCTGCTTGTCTAGATGCTGATGACATCTGCTTGCGTGGAATAAGAACTTGACTCATGCTATTAATGATTTCAGTTCAAATGATCTATGTAGCTCTAAGTCATCTCTAGGTCCTCTGAGCTTGAGTCATTTTTCTGTAGCAGTCTTTAGACCCAATCTTCTATCGCCCAGGCCTAGATGTCTTTTGTTCAATCTTATACTTATAGAAAAAACTGCAAAATCCATCAAGTGTATGTCCAATATATATAGCTTATATGGGTCTGCTATGAATCTGAATTTAAGGGACAAAGTATTAAATAAAGTACCCTTTTTCAAAAGACCTGAAACTCAGTCCCAAATGAAGTTAGGTCTTTCTGTTAGAAACTCTTAAAATACTCAGTTCCTTAATATTTGAGATTTACTGCAATCATATCTATGTAGCTAATTAGGCATGTATTTACTGTATTCCTCTATGTGAAACCATCTTTCCAAATCATTTCTCTCTATCCAGGATTTAGTGAGAATCCTAGAATAGATGCTCAAAACTTTTAAATTATTATTACTAATTGTTAGTAGTATTATTTCTACTGCTAGTAGTAAATAATTGCAGCATTCTTTACAGGTTTTGAAACTCTCTACATGAACTCACCATAGATAGTTCTTAAAAATACAGTACTTAGGCTATAATGTGAGCAAGGCCAGTCTGAACTACATAGTACGACCCTGCCTCAAAAACAAATAGGGCTGGGAGTTTGGCTCAGTGGCTTAAGCGTCTGCCTGGCAGGTGCAAGGTTGTGAGTTTGATCCCTGGTACCACAACGACAACAACAACAACAAAAATGCAGTACTTAATCTGATAAAAGCCATCTGTGACAAACCAATAGCCAACATCATACTAAGTTGATAAAAACTAAACACTTTCACTATAAAATCAGGAGCAAAGCAAGGATGCCCAGTGTCATCACTCTTATTCAACATAGATCGGCAAACATTGGTCAGCACAATTACACAAGAGGAAGAAATAAAAGGAATAAGGATAGAAAAAGAAGTTAAATTACCATTATTTGCAGATGACACAATACTCTACACAGACAATCCCAAAAAATCCACCTATAGACTTCTAGATTCATTAACCAAATTCAGTAGCATGACTGGATACAAAGGCCACACTCAAAAATCAATAACTTTCCTGTATACAAATAACAAATTCACTGAGAGAAATTAGGGATACCACACCTTTTGTAATAGCATCCCCCCCCAAACGAAATACCTAGGAATCAGTCTAATGAAGGAAAAGACCTCTACATTGAAAACTATAGTACTCTGAAAAGGAGATTGAAGAGGATATTAGAAAATGGAGAGATATCCTGTGCTGTTGGGTAGGTAGAACCAATATAGTGAAAATGGCCATACTTCCAAAATTGTTATGCAGATTTAATGCAATTCCAATAAAAATTCCAATAGCGTATCTCACAGAATTAGGGAAAACAATCCTAAAGTTAATTTGGGACCCGAAGAGACTTAGAATAGTAAAGGCAGTTCTAGGCAACCAAGGCAAGGCAGGGGGCATCACAATCCCTGACTTGAAATTATACTATAAAGCAAATGTGATAAAAACAACATGGTACTGACAACAGACAAACAAGCAAACAGACAAACAAACAAACAAACAGACAGCCCTGAGGATCAATGGAACAGTTTAGAAGATGCAGAAAAAACTCCAGACACACTCAAGCTACCTTGTGATTGACAAAGGGACCAAACATGTTCATTGGGAGAAGGATAACCTCTTTAATAAATGGTGCTGGAAAAACTGGCTTTCCACATGTTGTAGATTATAACCAGACCTGTATCTTTCACCATGCAATAAACTAAAGTCAAAATTGTTCAACGATCTAAATATTAAAACAGAAACACTAAACTGACTGGAATATCGAACAGGTAGAACTCTTAAAGACACTGGTGCAGGTAAAGATTTTATGAACAAAACTCTGATTGCTCAGGAACTATCACAAAGAATCAACAACTGGGATCTAACCTTATTGAAAAACTTTTGCACAGCAAGAGAAACCACTAACAGAGTGAAGAGATATCCCACAGAGTGGGAAAAATACTTGGCAGCTATTCCTCAGACAAAGGGCTATTATCTAGAATAAAGAGCTAAACAGTATTAGGCCCCCTCCAAAATTTAAATCCCCAACCCAAAAATGAGCATCTGAGAAGAGTGCACACTTCTCAGATGAAGAAACACAAAGAGCAGATAAATATGTGAAAAAATGTTCAGCATCGTTGGCAATTTGAAAAATGCAAATTAAAACAACACTGAGATTCCATCTCATCCCAGAAAGAATGACTATCATCAAGAAAGCAACCAGTAACAAATTCTAGTGGGACTGTGGGAAGAAAGAAACAGTGGCTTCTCCACTATTAGTGGTAGTGTAGACTGGTGCAACCACTGTGGAAATCTGCCGCGTCCTTTTCTAGCCATGTTCTGCTGACAAAGTCCAAGCATGGAAAGAAAGATAGACCCATGTTCTGCTGACAAAGTCCAAACATGGAAGGAGGACATTTTCTAAGAAAAGGCCGCAGCATAAAAATTGGCTTTGTGGGAATGGGTTAATGTTTCTTGGGAACTATTGTGTTAACTTGTGCTCTGATCCAGTTTGGAAAATTTCTCTTCTTTCTTTCCCATGCACAAAATCAGTAAACAAAATACAGACTCCCTAAGAACAAAAGGATAGTTAATAAAATGTTTTTCTACAATTAATGGTGTAGTGGTCTAATACTGACTCAGACCAACTAGGCCAAGGCCAGAGTAGAAGTTTGAGAGCCTTTAATGATAATAATAACAACCAGCTGGCTGGGGCTGCCTGGGAACCTCCATGCAGAGAGGCCGACATGCTACTATGTTCTGTCTTTTAAGAGAGACAAGGTAAATAACACATCCTTGCAGCTGTGAGAACATCGCAGGGGAATAGGGGGGCTAAATCACTGCTGAATATGGTCTTGTGTTTTGCAGGCTTTTAGCTAGGCTATCACAATGGAGCATTTAGAACAATTCGACCCCTTATAATACATTAGACCTCCCTAAGTCAAGATTGATATTTTTAAAGCAATTGTTAAGATTTTTCCCCATAGGTAAATAGAGAAACTTGATTCAACTAATTTAAAACCAATCAGTAATCTACTAGTAGCCAAAACATGCTTCAAGGTCTTTAACTAAATATAAACTTTCTGCCTATGCTAACAAATCATGTATGCTGACAAATCATGTAACCATAGAAACCATGTAACCATAGAAACACATGTTGATCTCATTCTTGTTATCTAAACTTTCAACCCTTGCCAGAAAAAAAGTACAAATTATTCTGTTAGAGTTTGTAAGAGAGTAGTAGTAGCAGTAGTAGTAGTGAGAAGCAGTAAACGAAGCAGATTCATGCAGTCTCTGAGCTGTTCGTGTGTCTGTTCTCCACGCACCGACGCTCAGCCCACCTTCGGGGACTCTGTGTACCTAGCCCGGCTGCACCGCGGCAGAAATCAGTGTGGAGATTTCTCAAAAAACTAAAACTAAAGGTTTCCTTTGATCCAGATATTCCCCTTCTATGTATCTTCCCAAAAGAATTAAAAGCAAACCAGGTGTGGTAGTGCTCGCTTCTAATGCCTGTACTTGGGAGGCTGAGGCAGGAGAATCTCCTCGAGTTCAAGGCCAACCTGAGCTACAAAGTGAGTTCAAGGCCAGATTGAACCATATAGGAAACTCTGCCTCAAAAAAGACTGAAAAAAAAAGAAGAATTAAAAACATCATACCACAGTGATATATACACATCCATGTTTATAGCAACAAAGTTTTTAATAGCAAAATCTTAGAAACACTACAAATGCCCATCAACTGATGAATGGATAAAGATTTTTTTAAATACTATAGATTACCACTAAGAAGGTTAAACTTGAGACATTTCTAGGTTAATAGATGCACCATGAAAGCATACCCTTAAGTGAACTAAATTGGACACGTGTAAATACTGTTTCTCTGATGTGAGAAACCAAAAGTGTAAATAAGGACCAAAATGCATAATTGATATTGTGCAATAGGAAGAAAATGTTCAAATGGGCAGGTGAACAAGGGAGGGATGAGGGGGAAACGAAGGAAGGGAAAAGAAATGAAAAAAAGGAAAAAATAGAAATAAAGCTTGCATAAGTAATAAGGGGAAGAATGGTCAAGGGGAGAGTAGGGGAAAGGTAAAAACAAAAAACAAAAACAAAACAAAACAAAAAAAACAAAAACAAAAAAGAAAGAAGAGTCGAGCTATATTATGTACAGGTAGTTTAGGGAGCCATTGAAGCTGCTGGCCAGCTGGGTCTGAGAACAAAGAGGCAAGCCACAGAAAACACTAACTTCAGGCTCGAAAACCAGGCCTTTAGGTTGCCATACATACAGATTACTAGGCAACTGGGTATCATGTGACATTAAGTTTCTAAATGTATAAATAAGTACCCCTACAGTGAGGGAGCAGTTCCTTTCCTCCCATCTGGAGAGAAAAGTTTCCACCTGACCCCAGAAAAAAATCTTTCCTTTATTTTTCCTATCCTCTTGTGGTCCTTCACCCAAGGCACCTCAAGAGGTGCGCTGGTCACAGCAAGGTACAAATTCTCTATGATGAATGTTATCAGTTTATATACCTAAAATGTACCAATAAAATTAATTAATTGAAAATATAATGCTGAAAGAAAAGGAACCAGTGCCACAATGCCATTTCTGTACACTTGAAAATCGTAAACAGACAAATCACCATTCTTTAGGTTTTCAGTGTCTATATACATCTACGTACATGCAATAGACACACAAAGAGAAAGTGTGGGAAGAGGACTTCAGCAGTGCAGAGAGGATAAATTGAGAAACATAATGAAGGTGAGTGAGACCATGCTCGGACCAAAGGTAATAGGATGTTGGAAACTGAGAAGTGTGATAGTCTCAACTCTGACCTAAGCCCCAAGCGGAAGAAAGGAGAGATTGGAAGCCAGGCATGGTCATGCACCCTTATAATCCCTGCACTTTGGGCAGATGAGGCAGAAGGATGATGAGTTCAAGTCAAGCCCAGTCAACTTAGTGACTTAGCAAGACCCTGTATCAAAATAGTAAAATTAAAAAATGGGCTTGGGATGTAGCTCAGCACAAAGGTGCTTGCCTTTCTTCTTTTTTCCCCTTCACCTCTTTCCTGTTCTCTTCCTTCTCTTCTTTCTCCCTCCTCCTCACCCTCTTTCTTTTCTCCTTCTCTCTCCTTGTTCTTCTTGGTTTTCTCCTTCCTTCTCCTCTCCCCATCCTCCTCCTCCTCTTCTTCCTCATCTTTTTCTTCCTCCTCCTCTTCCTCCTCCTCTTCTTCTTCCTCCTTCTCCTCCTCCTTCACCTCTTTCTGATTGTCTGCTGTTTAAGCTACCCAGGCTGTGGTGTTTTCCTATGGCAGCCTCAGCCAATTAATACAGTTATGTAGACCCCATCCACAATCAAGCCATAGAGTCTTTATACTATTCCAAAACTTCTCTTTTGTCTGTCCCTTTGCAGCCAGCCTCTTCCCCCACCACCAATTCCTGGGAAACCACTGTCTTGATTTCTGTTCCTATAGGTCTAAAATGTCTAGAACATTGTATTAATAGAATTATACAGCATATGACCTTTTGAATCTGGTTTTTTTTTCATTTAGAAATATGCTTTGACAATTCATCCATGATGTTGCATGGATAATAATTTCCTTTTGAAGAAGCTGTCTTAAGAGTTTATGTGAAGCCAGGCATGGTGGCGCACGCCTTTAATCCCAGTACTCGGGAGGCTGAGGTAGGCGGAGCGTTGTGAGTTCGAGGCCGGCTTGGGCTTCAACGCGAGGGAGCGTAAGGCCGGCCTGAGCTGCATAGTGCGACCCTGCCTCAAAAAACCGGGGCTGGGAGTTTGGCTCAGTGCCTTAAGCGCCTGCCCTGGCAGGCGCGAGGTTGTGAGTTCAATCCCCGGTGCCGCAAAAAAAAAAAAAAAAAAAAAAAAGAGTTTATGTGAAAAAGGAGAGAGATAAAAAAAGAAGAAAGAGAAAGAGGTTTGGGAGCATACAACTCAAACCATAACTGTCATCACAGAGTTGTATACCTTTAAAAGGTGCTTCCTATTCAATGTACACTACATACAAAAATAAGTATACATTTCAAACAAATCAAGCAAACACATTTCCATGACTATTTAGAAAATTATAACATTCATTTATGACATTTATTTCTTTAATGGGGCAAAAACCAAGCATGAGCACAAAACAAAAAACCCTGAGCCTTCCTGTAGCTGCACCAAGTTAGTTAAATGCCTCCTTGTAGTTCCACCATTTCTGACTCTGTGGTGTGATTAGTAAACAAAACTATTTATAGGGCAGGGCAGCGCTTTCTTGTAGAAGAGGTCTGCAAATGTAGGTTACATTAAGTATCTATTGGGATTGCCTGGTCTAGAGTAGCAGATGGGAAAGACTGTAGATACGGGTGGTAGCCAAATTTATATTTTTCTGGGTAAACTGTTTTGGAGATAGTTGAGGTCAAGCTTGAAGTAATTTAGGACAGATTTTAGGGCATGCAGTTTGCTATGGGAAGTACATGACTTTCACTTTAATCTTGGGTTTAGTTAGATTGACTCATATTTATGTACTACCTTCTCAACTTATTACCTTGCAAATGTATCTAAATTTTCATTTCCTCATCTGGAAATTGGGCTAATAAAAGCTAGCATGCAGGGTTGTTATGAGGATTTGAAATAGAAAACAAAAATCACAAATTAGGGAGCTGGCACCTAATAGGTGCCCAACAATCCATAGCAGATCATATTTAGTGTGGTTTCAACAGCAGGATTCATGATTGGTCAGGCACAGAATAGACTACTTCGTTCTCTGGGGTCTTAGGCTAAGCTTGGGTCTAGTAACCTGGAGAGCTCCTCTGAAGGCCAACTGCCCTGTCTGAGCCAAAGATAGAAGACTTCTCTTTCCCCATAAGATCCCAGATCTGGGGAACTCTCTGCTAAAGGGGCCTTTCTCTTATAATGAAAATTTAATGCCTAAAGAACTGAATAATTTATCGTTATTCACCTAGGAACATTTGGCTTCCTTCAGCAGGAAAAGTTATTTCTTCTGTTCCAAGTGGAGTTTTCACAGGAACTTCCAGTAGACAATAGTTGTTCAGTTAGAGAGGTGGACAAAAATAATAGACAGGTGTTGGTTATAAAATAGGGAGCCCAGGTCATTGATCTGATGTTGTTCTGCGGTTTTCTAAGCAGGTGAATTGAAGTAAATTTTGCTCCTTGTTGAATTTCATTTTTTACTTATGTGAGTTAAATGTCTTTTCAAGTCCTATTCAGGGAGGATGTTCTAATACTGTTTTCCACAGTTTGAAAGTGTAGAAGGATCTCAATTAATGTACTGATGAAAAAAAAGTCTTGGTGTAATATTCACTCTATTTGAACCCTGTGATATGGGCTGAGAAATGAATAAATGAGCCAGACAAAGGCTTTTCCTGGCTTGGGATGGTATCTCTACCACAATGCTTTTTGTCTAGGTTCAACTCCCATTTGGTGTTTTTATCTATAGCGTAGAAGGAATATTAATTCCATTTGTGGTAAGTTCATAGCTGGGTGTGTTGACCAAGACAACACATGGCAGAATCAGGTTTAAAAAAATGAAACAAAGCAAAATAATTTTAAAGTTTGAGAAGATGAGCCAAGACTCAAGATAAATCCACAAAACAGAAGGAAAGCCCACAACTCAGGTCTAAAAGGTATAGGAAATATGGTGGGTAGAGAAGCACTGAATATCTGACCTGGTCTCTTCATTTATTGGGATTACATAATCACAAAGTAACATTAGTCATAATGTTGGCAAAGCATGATCTTACTAAGGCCGCTCAGTTTACCCATTGCATAATGTGATAGTATGGATCCCTTTCACTGAGTGCCCTCACCTCCCTTTTTTTTCCTTTGCTCCTTTGAGATCTAGGCGCACCATGTCTGACAAAGTCCATCTGTGTATCCTCAACCCATTGTTCTTTGATTTGCATATGATAGGCAATCAATAAAATAGAAATAACACCTGAATTTATAGCAGTCTATGTGAAAATACATCAGAATTTTAATAAAGATGAATTCATTATGAAATGGAGCTGCCAGGAAATTCCAAGATCATCTCGGGCTCTGTTAACAGAAGTACACAGTGAGCAGCAGGAGACTTCTATATTCTGTGCTAGACAGATAAGTGCGCAAGCAATATGTCCCATTTTGGATATTGCATTTAACGAGAGAGAGATTATTACTGGATACTGTCCAAGGTATGAACACACTGGTGGCAGTTTAGCAAAATGGTTAGTGACATCCACTTTGGAGTAAGACATATTTGTTCAAGTCCAAGCTCTGACACTAACTGTTTCACCTTGGGAAAGTCACTTAACTTGACAGCAGCCTCAGTTTTCTCATCTTTCCAAAGAAAGCAATGATAGCACCTGCTTCATGGAGTGATAGTAAGGATTATAAGGATGGTGAGAAGTTATGACTTGTATTTGAAGAAGTTAGAGCTGTTTAGCCATAAAAGATAGAACAGTTAGGAGTTGGAGAGGATGATGACTGGAAGATATTTGGTTCATCTTTAGATGCTTGGACAACTGTTACTGGAAGGTTTTTGGACTTATTTTGGGTAGATTTATATGACAGAAGTCAGTGAAATGGTGGGATTTGCAGAAAAGAAGGTGATGTTGCATCAATACATGGAAGAAAATTTTGACAACCATTATTTAAAAGTGAAATTTGGAGCTGAGTATGGTGGCACACTCTTGTAATCCCAGCACTCTAGAGGCTGAGGCAGCAGAATTGACTCAGGTGTTCAAGGTCAACCTGAGCTACATAGTGAGTTTAAGTGCAGCTGCATTACATAGTGAGACCCTGTCTCAAAAGACAATAACAATGAAAGAGTGAAATTTGAGTGACTGAGGCAGAGAGATTGTAAATTTGAGGCCAGTCCAGGCTGCATAGAGTCTCAGGCCGACCTGAGCTAGAGAACTAGATCCAATTTCAAAAAACAAAAACAACTCTAACTAAACAATTAAAACTTTAATTTAAAGACTAGAATCCAGTCCTCAGATCAAGTGATAATTTCCATATCACAATGAATATTAAAGCAAAGGCTGATTTTCATGCCCTTAAATGGGGGTGGGTGGGTTGTGCATGAGACGTGTGAGTTGGGATTATTAGGGGTTCCCAAACATGGTCGTGCATGAGGGTCATCCAGGAGGAGAGCTGAAGAATTGTTAATCGAAGGTGGTAAAGTCTTCCATTTTCTCCATTCCAGAGCTACTCTTAATTATACGAAGTGTAATACCTTAATGCTCCCTTTATTCCAGTGTGCGGGGAAGAGGGAGGCTTTCACTGATGTAATTCTCCCAGCTAGTAGACGAAGCATTCATGAGTCTGCTCACCATAAAAGCAATGGAATCATTTTGTTGACGTCACAGGGGCAAGGGCTGGAAGTCAAAGTTCAGGGTTTTCTTTGTAAGGGACAAGTTCTTACTGCATATGCCCCACCCGCTGACTTCCTTCATGCCAGCAATTTTGTTCTTATCTCAAAACAATTCAAAAGTTAATTATTTGCAATTATTAGCTCTGCTGCAGTGGAATACATGGTAGCAGAAGAAGGAAACGAGGCCATTGGGGAGATGCAGTTGAGTGCTCTGGAATAATGCACTGATAGACTGCAACTGGTCGTAAAACTCGCCCATGATGCCTAAATAGAAGTCTAAAACCAAACCTACTCCTAAACCCTCAGAAAGCAAAGGACAATTAGAACTACAAAGCATGAAGCAAATACTGTACTTGCACAGTGGTCCTTCCTATATCTGCCCATCTCCTGAGGAATGAGGTGTCCCTGAAGATGGTTTCCTGTGGGAATGTATTGCGATAGACAGAAAGAAGGAAAAGCCTTATTAAAGGCTGTAAATTTGAAGACTTCTTTTTATTATCTGTGGGATTGGGGGCTAGTAAGTCCCATCCTAATGAAGACAGAAATACCAACCCCAAAGGGTACTGGGACCATATACGTGAAGTGGCTATGGCTGTATTTTTACTTTGGCAAATATAAGTTTGACAATCTGATTGTTTTCCTTATGACCTGACTATTTTTGGGCCAATGCACAACTTGCTAGACTCTACATTTGCCTTCATCAGGGCATCACTATTCTAGGTTTGTCTAGGATTTCCTCTAGTATCATTCCCAACCAAGCATACAAAAATCTGCATATTTTTAGGGAGCCGCTATAGTAATGTGCATAAGGGCTTGGGAGCACTAAAATTTTTGGCATGCAGAATCAAAAACTAGGTGACTTAAAGCAACACACATGGAAACTTACAGCAGGGGGGAGTTATTTCTTAGATCTTTATTCAACTTCTGATCACCAAGTATACAGAAATGTTCAGAAATAATAGTAGATTGATTCAGAAAGCTAGAAACAATCTTTTCCAAACATGGTTTTTGTTTGTTTGTTTTTCAGATGGAATCCCTCCCTCAAATAGAAGCTTTCTATAAGGAAGCCCAGTATATAAAATGCATTTCAGAAAAGGCATTCTAGTTGAAATGGGGTTGGTCAGGAAAAGCCAAGCATATTTTATTTATTTATTTCTTTGTAGTGGTCTTTAAGACATATTCGTGAAACTCTTTAATCATGTGAGGAGTTGGCTCCTTGGGTCAGATGTTCTTTGATAAAAATGCTATTTCCAGTAGAGGTTGACTGCATCATATTCATTTTTTTTTATCTGAAGAAGGAAATAGAGACCTTCTGAGAAGCCTGCTGTTCTTGGTTTTGCTTGAGCCTCATGGTGCTGCATCTCCCCGATGCAGATACATGCCTGCTGGGGTCAGACCCCTCATTTCCCCCAGGTAGCATTGATTCAGCTATGGGTCTGACACTGACCTTAGGAGGTAGAGGATATTTTGACTTTTTAGTGAACATGGAGTTTCTGTCTGGTGCTCTCACCATTTAGTATCCCTGCAATATCCTCAAGACATGAAGATGGAAGTGGCTTCTTTCACAGTATTGCTGAGGACCCCAGACAAGCATGCAGATCCTGGTAACACCTGTATTCAAACCTGGTGTGTGCTGATGTAACCCTGGCACTGAATTTCAGAGTTTGCAACTGCCATGAACCTGGCTTTTAACCCAGCTTTGCCTATTATTCACACTTGGACAAATCACTTCTCAGTCTTTGTTTTTTCATATATAGAACAAGGGTAGTAGCATTTTCATCTTCATGCTATTTTAAGTATTAAACGAAGTGATGTGAATAAAAGCACTCATCCCTGTATCTACTCTCAGTGAGCACCCATGATCCTCCTGCCGGGGAATATGGCAAATGTACCTTCAACTCTGCTGTATATTTCACTTCCTGGATGGGTGCCTGTCACCACTTTTGCTGAAAAAACTGAACTCTCCCAGGAGGCAGACCCAAACAATTTAGGATATCTTGAAATAACCTCATCACCACTTATAGGTTAGCACCATGAGTAACTGAGTGACAGGGAGAAATGGGATGAGACCTCTCACATCCCTGGTTACCTTGTTATTTGAGATAGCATCTCATCAAATTGCCCAGGTTGGCCTCAAACTGGCAATCCCCCTGCCTCATTCTCTTGAGTAGCTAGGATTATAGGTGTGCACCTCCACTTACTATTTAAAATAAATTCTTGACAATGGGCTCCATCTTTCTAAGTGATTCTGATTAGCACACTCATTTATTGATTTTCTGAGGTGTATCGACTTTCTCCAAACCTGCATCTTTTGGATGCAAGCTGCTTGACTCCCAATGTGGTGCAGAGTTGCAGGATCTTTTTCTTTTTTTGATTTGTTATAATAATTATTTCACAGCTTTTCATAGTAGATGAAGGAAGTTTGGTTTGGGTTCAGGAAACTTCAAACTTAATCATTTTCTTTCAGTTTTCTTGTAGGAATTTGGGCTAATCACATAATTGTTGTTTCTCAGAGATAATGGTTGCACCTTACACCACCTCAGAGTCATCACCAGGTCAGTGTACAGCAAGGGAATCCATAATTATCTCTTACATGCAATCCTACAAAAGTTCTTGTTATCTTAGACTCCTGTGCTTCTCAGTTTCTCCAGGAAAATTATAGCTATCAAATATTCCTTGTCTTCAGTTTAATCACCACAATCTCAGAAAGAAAAAATACATTTACATGTGCAAACACACACACAGACACACACACATATACTCTTTTGCACACCCACACCAACACACATGCATCCCTTTAAACAGCCAGACAAGACAGTAGTGACATAGGTCAGTGGTAAAGCACTGTGTAGCATATGTAAGATTCTGGGTTTGATCTCCCCCAAAAAAAGTAAATAGCCAGACCAGAGTCATATGGTTCCAAATATCAAAATACTTTACAAGTAGGTAAACTTCTTAGACTCATACCCAGAATTTACTCTTATTTATGTGCAATTCTAACAGAACTTGATTATTTAATTTCCAGTCCTTAAGGAGAATAGAAGCAGGAGACAGAATGAAAATGGTTCAAAATAGGCACACCGACAGCATCAAAATCTGAGTGCTGAGTCATTAACGGCATGGTGGAAAAACAATTCTTTAACAAAACAGAGCATTCTGGAGGCACAAGGTTTAGGGGCAAAATCATCTTTTGTGTCTCCTGGCAATGCTGTGATATAGAACAGTATGATCCTTTCTGCTTTTAAGACTGAATCAACAAGAAGGCAAATTAAGTTTTGCATTGTTTGTGTAAGATTTGGCCTCTGAGTCTTGTAGCGCTTCAGAGTTGGAAAACACCCAACCTTAATAAAATTTGATATATTGATCCTGGTGCAGTGGTGTATTCCTGTAGTCTCAGTACTTGGGAGGCTGAGGCAGGAGGACTGTTGCTAGTTTGAGACCAGCCTGGGGGCTACAAAGTGAGCTCAATGCCAGCCTGAACTGCATAGTGAGACCCTGTCTCAAAAAATTTTGATATATTGAGAGAGTATATGATGATAAATCCATCCATCAAGCTGACCAATCAGGAGTGACCTTCTGCTACCCATCCGTTGGAGTTGGCGAGGTAGATAGAGGAAGGATTATTGCCATTGCAGCACCAAATCGCAGGAAAGAAGTTAGAAGTAAAGGCATGAGTTCATAGACTGTCACCAATAGCAAATGTCCATGCTTCATTCCTGCTTCTTTTCAAGCATCTTACATTCCCTACAACACTGACAATGTCACTGCCTCAGTGACTCCGTTTACTTCACCCTGTCCTGTCTCCCAGCTCCAGATCTATTCCTGATCTTCAGGTTACCTTCAGTATTGCCTCTTCCCAAGAGAGGTGCCCAAAGACTTCAGTTTAAACTGTTGTCTCATTCTCTGAACTTCCATGAGATGTTACTGAGTTTGCTCATTGTACTCTACTCTTCGATTTAAGTATTACAGGCATTTCCTTATTAATTCTAGATTGTTCCTCGTAGCCTATAGTTTGCTTAAAGACAGAGTCTTGATTTGATTTTTATGTCTTCAATGGCACCTGGCATATTCTCTTACATGTAATGGGTGTTTGGCAAATGCTTGTTGAGTGAATACACAAATAAATTGAGACAACCTTTGCATTTATTATAATGAAACCAATAGCTACCTTTATTTATCCTTTGCTTTTGCCATTGTTACATTGAGGACATACTGAATGAGACACTCTAGGGGAAATATGAATTCACTGACAAAGGCATCCATATGGAAAATTAGTATTCTGATTCTTTCTCCCTTAGGGAACTAACAACTTTCCTGCTTCTTAAAATGTGGCTTCTTGAATAAAGATATATCACTAGCAATCACAATGTGACATTATACTTGTTAGCACAGCTTCAAAGCACTTCTGTCTGACTCTTTTTAGTTCATTGGTTCTTAACAAAAGTAGTCTAATAACATCTTATGTTTGTATATTGAGTAGAGTTTTCAAAGTGCCTTAATGTGCACAAGAACTTTTGGCTGTCACAACAAAATTCACTGGCAGGCAAGACAGATGCTATTAGCCTAGCTTTTCAGATGAATGTTCAGAAGCTAGGTGAACTAATACGAGTGGCCCAAGGTTACATATGAAGTGGTAGAACCACGCCCATGATTTTCCATATCCAATACCCAATCCAGCAGAATATATAGAAGTTACTAATTCAAATCTTTCTTGTTTGGTTCTCTCTCATCTTTGGACACCCATAATGAATACTGTTTTTACCACACAACATTTCTACTTTGTACTATTATTTTTAAATACAGAGACATTGCAATTATTAATTTTGTGGGTCAGTTTGGCTAAACCTCAGTACCTAGATATTTAGTCAAACATCATGCTGGATGTTCCTGGGAAGATACTTGTAAAAGAAGATTAACACTGAAATCAGTATACTTTAAGTGAAGCAGCTGACCTTCCATAGTATGGGCTGGCTTACCCAATCAGTAGAACATACCCCACGAGGAGGGAATTCTGCCTCCATACCACCAGCAGGCTCTAACTGTGATATCTTTTCTCTGGGTTTTTAAATCCACCTGGCTGCCCTGTAAGCAGACTTCAGATGTGCCAGGCTCCACAATTATGTGAACCAGATTCTAAAAATAGATCTCTGTCTCTTTATATATGCATATTCTATTAGTTTTGTTTCTCTGGAGAACCCTGACTAATCTAGACAGCTCCTAATTTATGAGGATAATTTGTTTTATAAATGTATTTAAATGTAACATTCAAGAACTCATGAATTTGTGATGATACTATGTTTTCTAAAAAGAAAAAACAACAGGAAACTTCCCACCAATAAACAAGCAAGCAAACAAAAAACCTTTAAAAGTCCTTTAAACGAGAAACTATTAGAAGCAACTAAAGTTTCGATTCCTTAGTTTGAAAACTGGTCATTAAAGGAAAGTTAAGCATTTATTCTGCTCTTCCTATTTAAACTGCACTGCAGGGCAACCAGACTTTAACTGATGGTAGAAAATTCTCCTTTACAAAAGAATTCTAGCCAATAAATGAGGAACGAGTGACAGTGCTGTAGCTATTATTTAAATTTTAATGTAATAGTCCATTCAGGCAGTGATCAACAATGGATGAAACCATGAGATGCAAGATCAATGGAGACTGTCACAATAGCCTGATCATGCTGACATCACCTGAATCCACTCATCAATTTGAGTGTCACTAAAAGTGGGACAGCCAGACATCCTGTACCTCCTGACATGAGGCAATATACAGCAAACAGAATCACTGATGAAGCATGAACCAGGCCTTTAGGTAACTTCCATGCAACTAAGGGAGACAGAAAACAAACAAACAGACACCCTAACTAAACAACAAAATAAACAGAAAAATTCCAAATGGTAGAGTGACCAAGAGTGAAAGCCACAGTCTTCACTGGGATAAAAGGTATAAGCTGGGACTGTGCCATGCAAAACTTAAGTCACAGACATCATAAGAATGGGTGAGATTTTAAGGACAACGGTCTTAGTCACTTTTCTGTCACTGATATACAATACTTGACACCCACAGTTTAAAGGAGGACAGGTTCACTTTGGCTCATGCGTTGAGAAGTTTGAGCCCATAGTTGGCTGGTTCCAGGGCAGAAATGGTGAGATAGAAAGGCCTGGCAGAGAAAAGGTGCTCAGGTCATAGTGGCCAAGAAGCAGAGAGGAGAAAGGAGTTGGGGAGAGAGGCTCCACCTGCCAAAGCACACTCAGTGCTACTAGTGGGCTAATCCACTGATGAGTATCGTGCCCTCATGATCCGTCATCTTTCACACATGTGAGAGTTTTGGGGGACATCACCCATCTAAACTGTAACAATAACTGAACTGGGTCCTCCAATATATCAATGGCACAAGGAAAAGGAAAGAGAGATTGCTCTGGATTGAAAGAGATTTGAGAGATATTCAGACCAAACGTAGTGAGTAGACTTGGTTTGGATTCTGATTTCTATCATTTTGGAAATGTGCTACAGCTCGCTGACTCTGAGAATCTTTACTCTGTGTACACAATAATCCTTACTTTGTATACACACAATGAGAGTTCTTATTTTGTAAATGCAATAAGAACACTAACGTAATATAAAAAACTCTATATTTTACTGAACAGCATAACGAAATATGTAGGGGTAAAATACAATGATATATGTGATTTTTTGAAAGTAGTATTTAATCCAAGGGTTAGACTAGGCTAATACAGGAAAGTCTCCATTATTATTGCATTTTGATGAGCTTTATGGGGATTGTCTACCATTTACTTAGCATATTTGAAAAGTTTCATAATCAAATAAAAAACCAAGTCAGAAGAGAGCATTTCCTAAAAACAGACATATTGCATAATTGTTGGTCTAAGAGCCTGATTACCTTATTGATGTATAATTTATGCACAAATGTTAAACTTAATGTACAATGTACTTGCTCCATGCAGTGCTAAGTACTTTACATGTAATTAATTTATCCCATAAAATCTAGACAGTGGACATCTGTTATCATCCTTATTTTATCTATGGTTGAGTAAACTAGAGCTGGGCGTGGTGGCGTACACCTTTAATCACAGCACTTGGGAGGCTGAGACAGGAGAATCGTTGTGAGTTCGAGACTGGCCTGGGCTACAAAATGAGTTCAAGGCTGGCCTGAACTGCATAGTGAGACCCTGTCTCAAAAAATAGGGCCAGGGATTTATCTCAGTGACATAAACACCTGCCTGCCTGGCAGGCACAAGGCTGTGAGTTTGATCCTTGGTACCAAACAAACAAACAAACAATAAATAAATAAAGTAGAGATACTAAATAACTACCCAAGGTTGTATATCAAATAAGTTGAGAAACTAGAGGTAGAACTAGACAGTATATTTCTCACATCTATATTCTTATCCAATCAACTATTTTATAATGATGTTAATTTCCCATAGTAGAATTATGTAATATAAGACAATGAATTGAGACAAAGGGAAAGAGCTTTTCTTTAGGGGCAGTCTTGGACAAAACTGTAGAACACATGAAGTTTGATTTGGCATGCTTTCCTATTTCCACTTTCATCTCTCCTATTTACCCCAAATGTTTATTACCTCGGCCTTGGTAATTCCTCTGACACAGTTGGTTGGGGGTGGGTGGCTATTAAAGAGATCCAAATGCTCATTTCATTAGATTCTAGGTGATATTTATGTTGATTTGGGAAACTTAGTAGTTGAATTCTTAATAAACAGATCATTTTGATATTGTTTTCACTTCACCATACTTCAGGAAATATAGGACAGGTGCTTCACCATCCATAAGACTGCACCATAACTTTTCTAATATTCTACCCCAAAATGAACTATTTTGCTCTATCCTGACCTCCAAGTTAAATGTCACTTCCTCATTCTTTAGGATGAAATGGAAAGCAATCCAATCAAACCCATGAATTGATCCTAAAATGAGAATACCCAGTAGCAGCTATTTCAAAATTTCACAACTATTTGCATGAAAAAAAGATAATCTGCCACCAAGTTAGAAATCAATTCACTGATGGGTCTATGCATTCATTTATGTATTTGACAAGGATAAAGGGCATACCGTGGGGATGGATACCAAAAATACTAAGGACAATAAATCATGGCCTCAGCTTTCAAGGAACTTGCTCTGGAGATGGGAAAGAGAAGCTAGGAAAAGGAGATTCTAAAAGTGTCCTTGTGGAGTTTAGGACAGGATACGATGGGGTCAAGAGCCAGGGTGTCCTAGCTGAGTGTGGTGGGGGTGGTGAGGGCTAAGAAAGATTGCATCATGAAAGAAGTATCTCAGACAAGCCCTGAAGTTGTCTGCAAAAATCTCAGAGGGTAAAAAAGGTCAGCGTCTATGTAAAAAACAGCAAGTTAAAAATGCCACGCAGAGGATATTCGATGTGATTAGGGTGGAAAATAGCAAGAAAGAGGGTGAAAATGTGGGTGTTGGGCTTTGTTGGAAGTGAGGCCCTTTTCTCCCAGGTACTAACACCCACAGGAAGCCTAGGCAGACATCACAGAAGGGAAACAGCAGCTTATGTAAAATGTTCTCTTCCTTGAGTAACTAGGAGTTGTGTGAATGAGATTTCTTGCCACTAACTCCCTCAAGGAATGTGAGTAGCTTTCACTTTTCTATTCCAAATGGCTGAAAGGAACCTAAAGGTCATCAAGATTTTGGACCATCTCAATCAAACTAGGCTGCCAGCTGCCTCTGTGATAAATCTGCTAGAAATACATGCAAACCACGAGGGGAGATGCATCAAGCAGCTATGCTTGTTTCTGTTCAGCCATCATCTGTTTTGGAGAATTGAATCTCTTTTGGGTTGGCTGACTGCTATGACATGGCCCAATTTTCCTCACCTCTTTCCTTCTTTTGGCCTTTGATCAATAATCAAAAGGCAGTTTACTGAGTCAATTCCATGCCTGCTGAGTCTGACCTAGAGTGGAAATCTTGTCCACTTGATCCTGGAAGCTGAAAGTATTTGTATTCTTTCTGGTGGCAGATGAGCCATTCTGACACTAGACTGTTGGCACAGAGGCTTCATTATGAAATGTTCCCAAAGGCCCTTCGCCTCTTTTTAAACACTTGCACAAGAAACAGTGATTCAAGGTAGAAAAATTCAGCAATGCTTCAGGATAAAATTTCATAATTGCTCCGGGTTTGATATTGTGCATAGAATTCCAGTGCATGCGCTTCTAGATACATATACAAAAACATGTATATGTATTTCATTTTTGTGTACTGTCATGGATCATATTGCATATGTTATTCAGAAATTAACTTTTTACCTTAATATTGCCAGGTCAGCATATCATAATATCAATAAATTCTTTGCCACAATGTATATATTCTATTCTATTGTAAAGATGGACCATCGCTTATTAAACTGTTCCTAGTTTTGAACATTTAGCCTGTCATCAATGCTTCTTTATTATTATTATCACAAGTTTTGCAGTACTGGGGATTGAACCCATGGCTTTCACACTGAGCTGCACATCTAACCCTTTTTATTTTTACTATGACAAAGAGCTTGTTAGGTTCCCAGGCTGGGCTCAAACTTACGTTCCTACAGCCTCAGTGTCCTACAATGCTGGTAATACTTCACCATGCTTGGCTAATGTTTTACCTTTATTTATGTTTTGTACACAGTTTTTTTACACATACTCAACTCTTTTCCACAAGAGAAATTTCTGAAGGTGGAACTACTGGGTCAAATACTCCAATTTTTAAATACTTTTGATTATCTGTCTATCTATCTATCTGCTGTATTCATCTATATATAGTCTAGTTCATCTATGAGTGACTTGTATGAATGTATTCACTCAGCAACAATACAGAAGTACTCATTTTCCTGTATCTTCATGGTCGTTGTCATCAATGGCATCATCATGAGTGTCTTAACTAATATATATTACACATATTAGTATGTACTTGGCAAAGATCTAAGCACTTTATTCATAATAGTTCATTTAATTTTCACATCAAGTCACTGATAGATACTATGATTATTCAAAATGTATAATGTAGAAACTACAATACATAATTATATTTTTAAAAACAGAATTATGCAAATAAAAAAATTTAAAAAAATCATTGCCCTCACCTTCAAATTTCACTTTTAATAGTAGCCACTGTGAAAAGGTTTGTATGTATTTGTATAGTTTTCTATGCATATAAGAAGATATACATGTGTAAATGTACTTTTAAAAAAACACAGAGGGATCATATTATACACACCATTATACCTTCCTGCAACTATTTTTCTCCTAAGAATAGATTGGCGCCATCTTTCCACAGCAGTTCATGCAGATTTACCTCGTTGCCTTTCACAGGTACATGGCATTCCAGTGTACGAATGCGTCATGCTGGTTGATGTGTCTCTCTCCTCTCCTAACCAGGCTGTAAGTTTTGTAATTTATAGCACAACCTTATGGTGCTTAGAAAAAGTCTGAATTCCTAACAAGTGAACCTTGAATGGAAAAAGTTGTTTTCTACACAGTGTAGTTTTTTCTTCAAAAACTCAGGTATTCTAAATACAATTGTCAATCTGAGAAAAGTTACTCTGAACGAATTATAAATTCCTAATAGATGTGGCTAATTAGTTGATGACATTAGCAATTGGCTGAAATTGGGTTGAGAATCCTGGGAAATTATGCATGTATTTTGGTAGAGGTCATAACACTTTTGAAGTTCATTTACTAAATAGTTACAACATCAAAATCAGCCTAAGTAGAGTGGAAAATCACTAGAAAGACTCTTGGGGACTTGGGTTCTGGCACTGAGCATGTCAGAAATGACTTGGAGCAGGGCATGTGTTCTCCTTCTTTGCTGTTGCATTAGGGGTTTAGATTGGGGGGGGCATGAGGGCTCTTTCTAGCTTTGTCATCCTTATGACTTTACGTGTGAGACTGAAATCTA
>RJWM01012575.1:0-56113 GCA_004363535.1 Dasyprocta punctata | reverse complement strand
AGCCTGCACCTGTATTTCCCCTGAAGTTCAGGCTGGTTTCTGGCTGAGGCTGGGACCAGACCCAGTCACTCGGCTGCGCACCTTCTGAGGGCTTGAACTCAGCTGGGAGCTGCTGGATGGAGCCAGTGGTGGTTCTGCGTTCCGAGCTCAGTTGTCCCTGCTCCAGGACGGCTCAGTCGCCCCACAGGATGGCCAGGTCCACTCCAGCAGCCAATGCAGCCCACGGCGTCCACTGCCCGGTCGCACTGCCGCGTCTCTCTGTGCAGGCCTGTGGCGTTCCTGCAGTCTCTGTATCCACAGGTGGGAACCGGTTCCCCATACGGCAAGTCCTGACTCAGGGAGAAGCTGCTGCCCACCACCTCCTTCTTTGTTTTAGTTTCTCTTTCTGCGCTCCCTGTGGGCGATAGTTCTCGCTTCAAATCCTTCCTGGCGTGGTAGCACACACCTGTAATCCCAGCACTAAGGAGGCTGAGGCAGGAGGATTGTTGCAAGTTCGGAACCAGCCTGGGCTACAAAGTGAGCTCAAGGCCAGCCTGAACTGCATAGTGGGACTGTCTCAGAAAGACCAGAAAGAAAAAAATGCGTGGGAGACTCGGGGAGAAGCTGCTGCCCCCACCTCCCTCCTCACTGAAGTCTCTCTCTTCACTGTCCCCTTGGGCTTCAGTTCTCACTTAGGTTCTTGATGAGTCCAGGAGACCCACTTTCGTCTTCCTCTGCCCCCCGTTGCTGTATTCCAGTGTCTGCACAGCAGATCTCGGAGAGGCTCTTCTCTGCTGCTCACCATCCCACCTTCCTGGAAGTCTCCTAGTTATTGAAGAACGTCCATAGAAGCACGAGGAAAATAAAAATCAGTCCTAATTCCACTAGCACAGGTAGCGCAGTGGGGGCTGGGAGACTGCCTGCCTCCACCCACTTGAGTTTGGACAACACCCCAGGGTCAGTCCTGTGGTTCTAAGAGAGGTAGGAAACAAAGTAACAAAGACCCAAGAAGTCCCTGAGGCTGCAGGCCAGAGCACATGTGTGTTGGCTCTTCTGGCCTGGTCTTCAGTAACCTTTTCCCTACTCAAACCTTATTAAAGCTTCATAAATACGGACTGCATTGCGTCCGTGTAATTTAATCTGAGCTCTGGGCCGTGCATGCTTACTGAGATGACTCAACACTGCAGGCTGCTCCTGTCAGTCTTACCTGGACACCCAACGAAAGCTGGGGTGCACTGCCTTTAGAATCCAAAAGGCTGATCTCCCTGTGCTCTGTGCCGTGCTCTTTCCTTTCCTGTTGTCCCGGCACCACGTTTCTCTTCATGCTGTGCTCTGTCGTCCTGTCATCTTTAATAAATATGGCTGCTTTTCTTCTATCATTGGATGGACATTTGCAATTCTTTGCTTGTTTGGTACATAAGGGCCTACAATCTATCTTCTGGATCTTACTTTTCTAATTTTGACACTTTCATTTGGTATAATTTGTTGATAAAATTGAGGAAGTCTCCCAGGAAATAGAAGTGCAGTAAAGAAAATACTAGAGAACTAGAGGATAAATCTAAGAGTTCATTATTCAACTAAAAGGAGTTCAAGAAAAATAGAACAAAAAACAAAGAGGGAAGGAAATCTTCAGATAATAATATTAGAAAGTTTCTATATCTGATGACTGTTAGTAAGATACAGGATCGTAATGATTATGAAAATTCTGAATATGGTGATAAAGAAGATCCTAGAAGTTTTGAGAGGAAGAACAGGTTCCCTGCAAAGTCTCAGGGCTAGAGTCATATTGCAATTATCAGTAACTTTATAAAAACTAGAAATTTAAAAATGCCTTCGGCATTTGGAGTCAAACTGGTATTCAACCTGGCATTCTATAGTCAGCTAAACTATTACTCAGGTGTGAGGACAAAGTATTTTAGATATGGCAGACCTCATATTCAGGAGTTGGTGGAGAATTTGCTCCAATGAGTAAGTTGTATCAGTTAACGCCTACTAGAAAAACAGCTTTACTGCAACATTTACAAATATGTAAGAATTTGCAAGATTGGCTTACAGTGGCCGCCCACAGAGTCAGTTGTGGAAGAGTGTAAAAGGGCCGTGTGCATGGGAGATCAGTGGATCCGGCTGGAGGCCAGCCGCTCGGTGTAGCACCCCTGTGAGTCTGCACCAGCGGCCAAAGGGTGGGCAGCGATGGCAGGCTAAGGCTCTGTTGCTGCAGGTTGTAGTGTCTGCACCGGAGGCCAGGAGACCATGCTCCGGGTGAAGGAGAAGATGGAGCCCCTCTGGAGAAACAGAAGCAGCCTTCCATTCTGGCGGTGATCCTCCCTCGGACGGGTCTTCCACACCCAGAGCTACGCTGAGCCGATTTAGTTGGGCATTTCTTACTCGAGTCAATACCATCAGTTAACTGTCACATAAGCCAGAACAGGAAGGCGTGCGCTCCCGGGAGGAGGAGATCTGACCCGGGCGGAGAAGGAAGCCCTGGTGACCGCAGTGCAGCAGCGGTGCCACACACTGAGCCCCAGTGCCCCAGACCATCGCAGGAGGATGCCACGTCCCAGAGCAGGGACCTGCGGCGGGAGAGTTAAAATGCCGGATGCCCGACAGGAAGAAGGGGTGATGTTCAGAGTCCATGCGGAAGGAGTGATGCGTTTATTAACTGCAGGAAAAACAAAAAAGTACAGTGGAAGGAATGCATAGAATGCTACCTGGTGATTGGTCCTAACTCAGCAAAATTGGGTTACAACTGTATTGACAGTGGAAAGGGTAAAGGTATGTATGAGAAAAAAATTTCATCTTTATAATAAATGTATAACATAAAGCAGATTAATCAGTACATGGCATTTAAACCCAATATTTAAAGGTGGGTAAGCCAGCAGAGGAAGAACCAAGGGTTGAAGGTAGCTCCCGTGGACCTGGGCCCAGGGCTGGGGACATGAGACAGGAGTTCTCATTTTCTAGCTTGATAGTTCTTCTGACTTTTAAACTTACAGTCACGTAGCTCATTGCTAAGAACTGGAATTGTCAGGGCCGGGAGGTTGGCTCAGTGGCTTAGGCGCCTGCCCTGGCAGGCACAAGGTTGTGAGTTTGATCCCCAGTGCCACAAAAAAAAACAAACAAACAAACAAAAAAAAGAACTGGAATCGTCACTGTGTGCGGTGCTGTGAGGAGAGCCCGATGTGTCACAGCCGTGAGGAGGAGCGGCCTACTGCCTCCCAGGTCCTGTGCAGCCGCGGCGCCTCCACCCCGAGAGTGTGAGTGCGAGTGCTGCCCTCCCTGCCTCAGCCTGCCTCCCTGCTGGGAATGGAGAGACACAGGCGTGAGTTCATGGTGCATGCGAATGGATGTTACATTCTGCCTTTGGAATCGCCCTTTATTTTGGTATCAGGAGTTGGAATCATGACCTCACACTTTCCAGGCAGGCGCTGAGTGGAATCACTTTAAGACTTGTTTTTATAAATAATTATTCAGTAAGGACTATGTGCATATTTAGATGAGAAGTAGTGTGGAGCAGTCATGTTTTTCACTGGAGTCAGCAACTATTATTGATTAAAAGATTTGTTTACATTTTCATTTGCCATTTTGAATAACACCTCATCCTAATTGTCGTAGTCATTTTGAGTGCTGTCTAGTTTTGAATAACCTGGAACCATTACATGTATGTAAGAGCTTCCAGATACACATTTTAAAAGGTCAAGGATAGTGCAACAATAAATAAAGCAAACTATCCTCAGACAGAGTGATGACTTGTGTTGTGTGCTATGGGAATGAAACGCAGGACAACAAGTCAGACAGGAGGCAGAGGGGAGGGCTGGGAGGGCTGCAGGGGCGGGGGTCGGGCTGCAGTGTCTCAGGTTTTGTAAAAACCTTCAGCCTTCATTGACCACTCACAGAATTAAAGTTTATGTGGATTAAGGAGCTAAGCATTAAAATAATAAAAGTGCTGAAAAGATACATTTCTTGATCTAAAGGAAACAAGGAAACTGATCAAATTGACTATATAAAATTAGAAATTTATCAATAACAGAAGGAGCCTTAAACAAGATTAAGAAAGACAAGGAGATAATATCACTGTTGCACCGGAAAACAAAAAAATTAACAACCAGGTGTCCCTGCCTACCAGCCCAACATGGGTCTGTTCCTTTTTTTTTTTTTTTTTTTGTCTTTTTGAGACAAGGGTTTCACTATGCAGTTCAGGCTGACCTTGAACTCACTTTGTAGCCCAGGCTGGCCTTGAACTTACAGCAACCCTCCTACCTCAGCCTCCTGAGAGCCGGGCTTACAGGCGTGCACAACCATGCCTGGCTCTATGGCTCTATTACTTGTTACAATGAGAGAGACTGCACTGTGGGCAGCTGCGGATCATTTCAGCAGAGAGACTTAAAAGACGATTGTTTTGTGGTACAGGCTTGTGCTAGGTGTTGGAGAGTCAGTTAGCAAACAGTTCTGTAACTGGATGTCTTAAGTATCGTCTAGGAGACGTCAGCCGGCTCTTGTGTGAGCTGCTGAGGGGGTGCTTGGTGGACTCCCTTGGTGACGTTAGCAGCCGCTGATACTCAGTGCCTACATCTCATTAACTCATTAGGGCTGTGTTAAACTAATTTCATACACAAGCGAGTTTTCAAAAGGAAAACAGCGTGCACACCCTGGCACAGTGGGTGTAGCAGTGAGAAGAGCAGCGTCTCCGTCAGCTCTGTGATGGCGTCACTCTGTCCCTGTTCCAGCAGCTGAGCCAGTTTTGGTACAGTCCGGAGACGGCCTCGCGGCTTGCACAGGAAGCAGTCACGGCTGCGGGGGACAGCGGCAGGTGAGATCAGATTTTGTTTCTCTTTTTGTCTTCTTTTCCCCCCTCTTTTTTGGTCTTCTAAGCTGAGTCAGTCTGAGGAAGCCACATCTCATACATGGTCTGAAAACCCAGTTGCTGTGCATATATGGATCTGTAATGCTGTGTCTTAGCTGCTTTCTCATTGTGAGAAAAAAATGCCTGATGCCCATGGGTTAAAGGAGGAAAGGTTTAATGTAGCTCAGTTTGTCAGTCTGTAGTCCGCTGGCTCCAAGGCACGGTGGTGTGGCAGAGAAGAAACAGTCCGTGGTGCGGCAGGTAACAAGCAGGGAGACTTCCTTCTTTCCCTTTTTATTCCATTCCAGCTACAAGTGTATTGCTTGGTGCCATGCACACCCAGGGTGGGTCTTCCCTGTTCAGTAAATCGATCATCCACACCCAAAACTGTGCTAAACCCGTCAGCAGACAAATCCAGTACCTCACACCCATGATCCAGTCACTCCCCAAAGCCCCACCTTTCAATGCACCAAGTTTTGCGGGGGCATCTAGATATGTTACAACATATTGTGTTCTTCCTGGATGTGAGATGGTCTTATGGAGTCTGAACTGCACTATGCAACACTGTAGATCATGGTTTTTCCAGCAGTAAGAATTGCTTTAGCAGTAATTTCAGGGACCCACTTGAACACCCAGTCACTGTAGCATTCCTTATCTGTGTTCCCTAACACTTTCTAAGATGTTTCTTACCCTTATACTTCTAGAATTTGCTTTAAAGGGGAAAAGCTTTGGAAAGTGGAGGTGTAGCTCAGGGTCAGAGCACTTACCTAGCGTGTCCAAGGTTCTGATTTCAATCCCAGGCCCCAGCACCACAGAAAAAAAGTTCAATCTTTTTGAAGTTTTATAGATGCAAGTTTTCTTTACTTTATTTTTATCAGAAAACATCCATTAATGATATCCCTTAACTCTGCTCCCTCCTTTTGGCTCCTTTTCAGGTGATTCTTCCAGTGTTCACAGTTTCTAAATAACATGTTTACATTGCCACTTCTTGGTTTGCCGTTTGTAGACGTTAGAGTCCTCCACCCTGTCCGTGGGAATTCCTTCCGCAGTCCCCAGGAGACACCAGAAACTGCACGTAGTACTGATCCCTATATATACTATATTTCCATGCATGCATACCTATGATGAAGTTTAACTCAATTATGCATTAGGTGCTCTAAGAAATTAGTGCACCTAATAGTATCTGACAATAAAATAGACCGATTATAATAATACACTATAATAGAAGTTATTTAAAACTTGTGAATTATTTCTGGAATTTTCTGTTTAATATTTTAAGATTTATCATTGGTTGTGTATCAAGTAAAACCAATTAAGAAGGATTGGGCAGAACATCATGGTGGAAGGGTATGGTGGTCAGTTCATGGTATCTGGGAAGCAGGAGAGGGAGCAGCACCAGCACAGTACCCCAGGCCACGCTGCTATCCAACACCCAGGCACAGCCCCGATGTGCCTTGGGCCACTCCTGAGCCAGTCCAGTCAGCAGTCCTTCTTAGCTGTCACACGAGGCAGCGCTTGTCACTGAGCTCTGCCCCAGCCCCTTTCTCGTTTTCTCATGGTATTACACCGTCAGCTGTGTTTGGTATTTCCCTCCCAAGTATCCCCAAACCAGAGGACGTTCCTCCACCGTTTTCTGCTGGTCATGGTGCTGCAGATACCTCAAGGTGCAAAAGGAAATCCTGGTGACAAATTGCTGCTTAAGTAGATCTCTCACACCCTGTTGTCCCCCGGCCCCGCCTGCCCCGCCCCTGTGTCTTGAGTTCCTTTGGTCCGCAGCATCCTAAGTCCTTGGGGAGGCGGAGCCACGGCCAGGAAGCTGCTCAGTACCCTCCCTGCCGGGGGTAGATTTGGCTTTCTTGAGTCCGCTGAGTCAGTACCGCCTCCCATTTGCCTTGCAGCTTCCTGGTTTCTTCGCAATCCTTATACTCTTGTCTTACTTCCTCTCCTTTCAGAGTTTATGCCCAAACAATAAAACAAAACCAAATTTTCCTCTTGTTTTACTTAGTAGGATTTCATGAAGAAGCAAATTTAATAAATGTGTTCAACCTGCCATCTTGAACTAGAGATCTTAAATATTCCTTTTTTCTCTTCTGTTTTCTTGCTGTTTATCAGGTTTTCTTAGTGTGTGTTAGCCAGCTTTCTGTTACTGTAACAGTACATGAGATAAGTCATTTTCATAGGGTGGAGAAACCTGCGTTGGCTCACAGTTTGGAGGGCTCAGTCCACGGTCAGTTGGCCCAGGGCATTAGGCCTGCAGAGGCAGCATCTTGGTAGGGATTATGTGGAGGAAGCTGCTTGCCTCAGAAAGGAACAAGGGGCCTGGGTGCCAGTGTCCCCTTCAAGGGCACCCCAGTGACCGCACTTCACTTTAGTAGGCTTCACCTTCATCAGCTGGGGACTGAGTCTTCAATTTGTGGGACTCTGGGAGTATTCAGTGTTCAAGCTGTAGCACTTACTGTTTTTACTGATGCTTGCTGTTTTTTATTACTATGAGGACTCTGAAAGCAACTTACAATGTTTTCTGAAAGGAGGCTTCAGTGTTTATCAGGACTATGTCATAATTTTGAAGATGAATAATAGCAGGTAGCATTTATTGTGCACCTACTATTTGCCTTCTGCATTAAGTGCTTTACCAGCATTGTCTCATTTACCCTCACATCTCTATGAAGTAGTTACTTTTATAATCTCCATTTTATTTTGTTTTTTGAGATATAGTCTCACTGTGTAGCCCATGCTGGCCTTGAGCTTGAACTCAAGGCAGTCCTCTTGCCTCGGCCTCCCAAGTGCTGAGATTATAAGTATGTATCACCATACCTGGTTTATACTCTCCAATTTAAAGATAGACTTTGCATTTGGAGAGATTCAGTCATTTGCAGAGGTCACTCAGCAGGAAACAGCTGATGGGATGTTTCTACACCCGCGATCCCACTAACCTCCAGCTGAATTCTCCAGCCTTTCTGCTTTCATTCCTTCTTTGCTCTGTAGCCACTGCCCTGCCTCCAGGGCATCCCTCGGAGCATCTCAGGGCAGGCCCGCTGCAGACAAGCTCTCAGAGTTCGTTTGTCTAAAAATCTTTATTTCTTCTCCTTCTCAGAGGAGGTTTCTGTTGCGTGTAGCTGGCCCTCGACTGTTGCCTGTTCTCGCCAGTGGGTGTACAATCCCGGGGTCCCGTGCCGTCTCCCCCTCCCAAGAGGTGTGGTGTGGGGAGGGTTGTGTCCCTGCCAGCTGGACACCCCTGTTCTCCCTGGAGGCGTTACGTGGCCTTGGCGGGCTTTGTCACCCACTGCAGGAGTGCTCCGGCTGGAGGCCGTGTTAGCCTGACACGGGCGTCTAACTGGAATCGGGGACATTGTTTCTGTTAAGAAATACATTTTTAGAGCTGAGTTTCATTTGATGTGCATACAGTAAGGTCCCAGAGGTTACAGAGAAAATGGAAAGAAAAGATCAGTCTGTGTTTCCCAGTGTCCCCGAGGTAGCCATGGTCCTGGGCTCCGGGGCCCCTGGGCAGCCATGGCACATCTGTGAGAGCGTCCTGGGTACTCCTCATGCTGGGCATGGATCCGCAAGGTCATTTCTTATCAGCGTGCACAGGGCTGCCTCAGTCCTTCTAAAGTGCCCGCAAAGCACTATTGAAATAGATGTACCACAGTCAGCACTTTAGGTTACTCCTAGCTTTTTCAGCAGCTGAGTTTAAAAGTTAGCTCTTAGATACTATCCATTCGTAAACTGCGAACTGCCTGTAATAAGATAGATTATTTGGGTTAAGGGCGTAGCTCACCTAATACGCTCAAGACCCTGGATTCAATCCCCAACAACACTCCATCAAAGAAAAATAGATTCTTCAATTTCCTTACACAAAAGTGATGCAGGCATTCAAAGTAGCTTTTCTACAGAGACACCTCATTTCATGTAGCTTTTTGGAAAACGAGGTATTTAGAGAATTATTTGGGTTTTTTTCTTTCAAGATAATAAATATTACAAAATGACTTCAAAATATTTAGTTTGGATTAAAATTATTTTATTTTATTTTTTATTTTTTTGGTACTGGGGATTGAACTCATGACCTCATGCTTGCCAGGCAGGTGCTTATGCCACTGAGCTAAAACCCTGGCCCCTAAAAGTATTTGAAATTAATACTGAAGACTCAACATGAAAATAATAGATGAATTAGGCTTTGAGTTAACTACATAGATCTCTAATGTCTTCCTTGTGTTTTTAATTTTTTTCCTGTATAAAGCATATTATTTCATACCTCAAAATTATGAGATGCAGGTTTTTAAATACCAAATTTCTTAAAAGCAAGACTATCTAAAACTTTTTTCTCAGACTTACTAATCATTAGCTTACAGTATTGTTTCCTTTAAGAAATGGCCTGTTGTATTTTGTTGACGCCCTTGCTTTGCACCGTTGAAGACCTGTCCCGAGCGCATTTGTCCTGTGTTCTAGCATAGCGTGCGTGAGCGCCCCCAGCGTCTACCAGGCCCTCAAAGAGCTGCGCAGGGACGGTCTCTCTGTGTCCCTCTTTGAATATGACAGAAGGTTTGCCATGTATGGAGAGGAGTTTGTTTTCTACGATTACAACAATCCACTGGATTTACCTGACAACATCACCGCGCAAAGTTTTGACATTGTCGTCGCAGACCCTCCTTACCTTTCCGAGGAGTGTCTCCGAAAGACCTCAGAAACCATCAAGTACCTGACCCGGGGCAAGATTCTTTTGTGCACAGGTGGGTGCCACGTTTCTCATCTCAGCACAGCTTTCAGGAGCTGAAAGAGAGCTCAGAACTCAAATCCTGAATCCACCCCGTACCGCATGACCTTACTTCAGCCTTCTGTGGCCTTTGAGGGTCGCAGTGTTACTGTGGTGTCAGCAGACATAGTCCAGGATCTTGTGTATGATGAGAAAAAGCTGCCAATGCACACCCAGTAGCAGTCAGCTGCACTTACTGAAGATCACAGGAAGTTGTGCTCAGGGCCAGTCCGTGCAGACGAAAGACACGGTACAAACAGAGAAAGGGGTCAGGTGACAGGAAGTGGGAACGCTGCGTGCGGGTCACAGCACACAGCAGACAGCAGCAGTGCACGGGCAAATCCGGCTTCAGAATTTAAAGGACACGCATCCCAGTCAGGCGCCGCCTCCTGAGTCTCGGGGTGTGGTGACGGAGCGGCTGACAGGGTGCAGTCATCTCTGAGGCTCCGCACGCATGCTCGTCCCAGAGCTCACTCAGTCTTAGTTCATGTGTGACATGTAGTACATACATATGAACCTATTTATGCCAAAGATTGCAGGTTTTGAAATTTTGCATGAGATTTACCTATGTTACCTAGAAAAATCGAAGGAATAAGAATTTGAAGAGAAAACATTTTATTATGTTCCATTGTTATGGGTGTTCCAAGCATGAAACACTAGGCGTGGAAGGACCAATGAGGTGGGAGTAGGGGGAAGGTGACTGAAGCCGGGCTCGGAGCTCTAACACACCTGCGCGCCCACCTACAGCACAGAGATTTGCTGGGTTTCTGTTACTTGATTTTCCACCTGTCTAAACAGTGGAAGAAGAAATGGCCGTAGGGTGCTGTTTGGAGTTAAATGAATGGAAGGGAGTGATTTCCTCAGCTCCAGTGTTTCCACCTGTGCTTGGGGTGAAGCAAGTGACATAACGCACTCAGTGCCCACCACAGGACCTGACACACTGGTGCCTCTCAGCCAGGATTTTTATTTCAGCAGCAGCAGCAGTATTTGATCCCAGCTGCACAAGTGGTAAAAGAGAAATGGAACTTGTATGATAAATGTAAATTGCCTAAGGTTACAGAGCTCCCTTAGGTTTATTAAAGTAGAATAATTTTCTTATTGGTACAACCAATATACTTTGTTAAGGTAGGTGTAGTAAAGTTTAAGAACTAAAAATGCTATTCTTTGTTCATACAAATGTGATTTTTTTTGAGGTTTGTTCATTCAACTACTGTTTACTACCCCCCTCCAACAATGGTCAGGTGGTCCAACCTGTTAGTTTTCAGGGATGTTTTAAAAAAAATGACAAAACAGACTAAAGAGTTAACTGACTAATTGTAGTAAGTGTCATGGAAGAGAGAGGTGGTGCTGGTTTCGAGAGTCACTGTGCTCAAGGATAGAGCCTGGGCTCAGGGAAACCCCTGGGGGTGCGGGGCCCCAGCCGGGAGCCCCAGAGGTCGGGCAGGGTACCGTCAGGAGCGCCCAGGCTCTGGGACTGCACTCCGGAGGCTGAGGAGGGGGCACGGCAGGTTCAGCGCCAGCCTGGCCTCCGGAGAGACCCTTTCTCAAAAAGCAGAACAACAAAAGATGAGCTCACTACGTCCTGAATGGGAAGGGGCAGGAAGAAAGTAGAACCAGAGACACCCCGGTTTCCGGCCCGCGCTCCCCCGTGGCCGGGAGGGAGACTGGAAGCGGGGTTAAGGAGGTGCTGGTGGGGTCAGCCGTGCACTCAGCAAGGCCGGAGTACCAGAGAAGATTCTCAGCACAGCGTGGGCAATGCTTAGTAATTATTTGTACTTTCCTTAGGTTCCCGTGGGGAGTATGATCTGCTTCTAAATAGCTAAAGTGTCCCTGCCTTGGAAAATTATTTATTAACTAAAAAAGAGAAAAGAAAAGAAAAATGCACGTAGAAGACAGTTGTTAGCTAAAAAAGAATTTGCAAAAATGTGGGGGGAGGAAAAAGGGACTCGGAAGCCCCCACCCACGACGTGCTGCGTTGCGCCAGCGCCTGACCCTGCTCTCTTCCCCAGGCGCCGTCATGGAGGCGCCCGCGGCCCGGCTCCTGGGGGTGAGGATGTGCGCGTTTGTCCCCAGACACACCCGGAACTTGGCCAACGAGTTTCGCTGTTACGTGAATTACAGTTCTGGGCTGGACTGCGGAACCTAAATACAGATCATGACAGAATGCAGTAAAGGACCCGTGGTGACATTTCCATTTCCTTCTTTTTATTTTCTTTTGATTGAAAATTTATAAGCTTCCCTATCCTGCTTCAAACAGGGGCCATCTGGCTTAATTTTCAAAATAAAAGGTACGGTTTATTGTTTCTTTGATCAGCTTGAGATTCTTCTGTCAATCTGAACCCATGGAGTTGGGAGTTGCAAGAACTCTTAGAAATGGTCCGTTCCACTCTGCTCGTCTCATTCAGCATACAGTGCATGAAAAACAGAAGGCTCCGGGAATTAGGACCTTGGCTTCTGCCTTCCACCACAGGTTCCCTCAGAATGGGTCCTGCCCAGCCTGCTCCAGGCCCTCCAGGAGAGCTGACTGGCCTCTGTGAAATAAGTTGACAGTCCAAGGGCTGGTGTCTCAGTGCCGCTTGGGCTTCTCCTCTCCGCACTTCCTGGAGACGGGGGAGGAATGCGGCATCCTGACTCCAGGCTGCCCGAGGAGCCAAGCTCCGTGTCCCAGCAGCAGAGCTGGGAGCGAGCGTGCCGGAGTCCTGCCTCCACACCCTGGGGACAACTCGGTAACCAGGAGCGGGCCCTGGCTGCCGGCGGATGGGGCGGACCTCAGGGACGTGGTGCTGAGTGAAAAGCCGGCCGGCCGCAGAGCGGGCGCACCACCTTCCCCGGGCTGCGGTAGCATTCCGGACTGCAGAGCAGGTGAGTGGCTGGCCAGCATCAGAAGTGGGAGGGCCGGGGTGTGCCGGGGATGTGCTGCGTCTTGTTCTGTAACTTTCACAAACCTGCGCGTACAGTGCATTTCGTGACCTGACAGATGGGCGCGTAACAGCAGGAACTCTGAGTGGGATCCGAGGGTGGTACTGGCGTTGGTCTCTGGCGGTAGTTATGGAAGATGTTGCCCTCCGGGCAAGCTGAGTACAGGGCACACAAGAACGCTGATGTTCTTAGAAATCTAAAATCAGCTTTGAAGACGCTGACACCCTCTGTGCAGGGAGGGAGGGCGCCTCCCACCTCTTACGACTCGCTGTGGCCGGGAGTGTGGGGCAGGAGGCAGCACGTTCACTCCAGCCACAGCTTGGTGTCCCTCGGACGCAGCAGCAGCTGCGCGCAGACCCAAGCAGCCGCTCCAGCTGTGTGGCCCGGACACGGCAGCCCCTGAGGGAGAGGAGATGTGAGTCTTGGCTGCTGGACATCAGCGATGTGGGCTGGCTCCGCACAGGAGCCCCGCGCATCCGGAGAGGAGGGCCGGGCAGAGGGAGGCAAGCCCGGTGCGGGGGGCCTGCTCGTCCCTGTCACTTCTTGGACCGCTCCTGTCATGCTTCTGGAAAACTTTTAATTTACTTTAAAAAATCACTCAATATTTTTATTAGACATCGATATTTTTATCAGTGTACTACACCTGACACATGTTAAGTGTTCAATAAAAGTTCTTTAAAAAATAACCTGACCTTATTATTTCCTTATGGATCTGTTCACTAAACATCACTGAGGCCAACAACAAATTGGAGTGACAAATTATTAATAGAAATGAAATGTTTAAGCACTGTGGATTAGTAGCTACCTAGAATCACAGAATGTTAGGTGACCAATAAAGCCGCCATTTAGTTGAAATAAAAGCTTACTACTTCTCCAGGGAAGAGGGAAGGTAAGGACAAAATTTAGCTCATGGGAAGTGCCCGCAAGTCCAGTCAGGAGGGTCAGGACGCAAGGTCACGGCATTTGTGCTTAATGAGCAGCCAACGTGACTCATGGCTTTGGTCCCCCGATGGGTCCACACAGTCACTTCTGGATTTCAGGAGCGCTCTGGAGCTCGACTCCGCAGCCTTTTAAGGAACGCACTCAGCCCGGCGTGTCCGTGGGCTCTGGCCGTACAGGTGGAGGCACGGGAGGGTGTTTGGGAACCTGGGCTGGGCGACGCTGTCCCGTCTTCCAGTCCAGATTGGAGGAGCCTCGTGAAGTCCCGGGAGAGACGAGGTAACCATCCGTGAGGGAGGAGGAGAAGGACGATTTCCTTGTCACTGACAGAACTGATCGCTTCCCTGTAATTATTCAGCGGTGTGTCTGGGGGAATGTTCTCGCCTGCACCGCAAGAGTGCTGGCATGCACTGTGAGAACACGTCTCCGACGGGAGTTCCGTGTTCTTTCCCTGGCTGTGCTCGTTAAAGTCCGCTCTAGCCAGTTGCCAAGCACAGGCATTTTCTTACCCATTGGTCCTGCTGAAAGAGATGCAAAAAAACAAGACATTTGGGGGCTTGGCCTGTGGACGTGGAATTGTTGGCATTTGAGAATTTTTGTTCTGTTTTGTGATACTGGGGATTGAACTCAAGGCTGTTGGACTGAGCTACATCCCCAGCCTTCTTTATTTTTATTTTGAGACAGACTCATACTAACTTGCCCAAGTAGGGTCTAACTTGGTGATCCTCCTGCCTCGGCCTCCCAGAGTACAGATTATAGGAATGTGCCGGCTGTGTTGTATGGAGCCAGGGTCTCACTTGTTTCCCAGGATGATCTCAAACCTGGGAAAGATCGCAGGTCTGTACCACTGCACCCAGTGCAGAATGTCTTTTGACTGCTAGTCCCAAGTGATTTTATTTTATTTATTTATTTTATTATTATTTTTTAAATTTTTTGGTACCAGGGATTGAACCCACAACCTAGTGCTTGCCAGACAGACGCTTACTCTGCTGAGCTAAATCCCCAGCTCAGTGATTTTATTTTTACAGAACATAAAATAGAAAATAGTAATCAGACCCCCAGTGAATACCTGAAACCTGGGATAGTACTCAGTCCTATGTGTAGTTTTTTTCTACATACTTAGGATAAAACTTCATGAAGTGGACACAGTAAGAGGTTGACAATGGTCACTAAAAACAGAACATAATTCCTGGTATAGCAACACCCTGGAATAAATTTACTAGCCATCACTACTCTTGTACATTAGGGCATGGTGCCCCACATCTGCATTCCCAGCTCTTGGGAGGTCGGCGGAGTAGCACCGGCTTCACAGCCAGTCTGGACTACAGAATGAGTTCAAGACCAGCCTCAGCTACATAGCGAGATGCTGCCTCAAAAAACCAAATCAAAATTTCTGTCTTACCTATATCATCTATCTCAGGGTCACAAACCTTTGAGCTCAACTGATCCGCCTCAGCCTCCTGAGTAGTGGCTGGGACCACAGGCGTGTGCCATGCCACGCAGCTTCAAGGCCATGTTAAGGAAGATGAAGGGCACCCGAACACAAGCACCATAACACCCTGACAGCTGACTGCTGACCAGGACACACAAGGTGGTAGCATAGACAGCAGAGACAAAGGAAGGATTCAGCAGGATGGAGAGGGACAGTGTAACATTTTATCACAGCTCACAGGATGATGTGCAATTTAAAAGTTACGAAGTATTTTTGGAGTTTGACCATGGGAGACTAAAACCAAGGATATCGTAGACTGATCAGGTCCACAACCTTCCTAACAAGTGGATGGCAAAGGCTTAAATAAATGAGACACATGGTATGACGGTAGGGCTCTGGGAGGATCAAAGCCCTCTGCAGGATGTGAGATTCTGGGGGCTGAGACAAAGAACTTCTTTGGGTGGCCTGTATTTGGTTTTCAAACAAAGGGAGGGGATACTGAGGAAAGGGCAGGAACTGAGCAAGACCTTGGGAGTCAGTTCACAGACTTCTCCAAGTAGTAAGTTATGCTAATTCAGGCGAACTATCTTACTGCAGGTTGACATTTACGGCAGGACTAAGACAGCAGGAGTGAGACGCCTGCAGCTACAGTCTACTCAGCTAATTGGGGTGGGAGCCAGGCGACCTCAGCGGTGGCTTGTCTTGCCCTTTGAGGCATCACAGGCCACCACAGGCCTCAGCCGGGACCAGTGACTCACGGAGGTTCACATACTGTGAGTCACTGTCCGTCTCCAGATGAGGGGCTCAGGCCTGGGGCAGACTCACAGGTAAACACAGAAAGCTGCCTGATTGATTTTAAATCCTGCTCAGAAGTAGTGCTCTTCATCACAAGGATAGGGGCTACTGTGATGTCGGTAGACCGACGAAGAGCCTCAGTAAGCAGCAGAGTATTCCAAAGGATGACAGCCTCCAAGGCAGAATTTATTTGAAGGAAGCAGGCACCATGGCACTTTCCGGGAGGAAGGGAGAGGCTATGAAAAGTCCAGTACCAGCACTGCACCCCAGCAAAGCCCAGGAAGGAGCGGCGCCCACCCACATGAGTGTGGCCAGGCTGACTGCCGGCCAGATCGCAGGGAGGGGCAATGTCACCGAGCGGGGTGGACCCGCTCCTCTGGGCAGGAAGTTTCTGTGTTTGGAGGTTAAAACCCAATACCCACCTCCCCCACCAAAGCAAAACACTAAACACGTGAGTTTTAACAAAAGAACCAAATCCACTCCTTCCTCTGAAACAGCATGACCCCATACGCAGGCCCCTCCTCTCTTTCAACTTGTTACTACCTAATTGCTGCTGCCTGGGTGAAAGTCATGCAGATTTCATTTTAAACTGGTATTTTACACAAAATAAAATATAGTCCATTCTAAGTGACAGTTCCTCAAGCGGTGAGTGGAACCTGCAGGAGCAGCCTGAGTGATGGGGCCAGACGCTGACCTGGCTGGGGGCCGTCCCCACAGGGTTTAATCCTCACCGGCGCCCCAGCAGCTCAGCAGGGCAGAGGGACTCGCGCGAGTGCCTCTCACACGGGAGGAGCTGGCAGCGTCTGCGTTCAGCCTAAGAGGCTGCAGCCAGGGTGGCGGCACACACCTCCAACCCCAGCACTCTGGGGCACTCAAGCAGGAAGACCGCAAGTTCAAGCCTGGCTTGAGCAACTTAGTGGCACCTTATCTTGAAATAAAGAACAGAAACAGATGGGGATGTAGTTCGGGGCAGAGGCCCTGGGTTCAGACCCCACCACTGCCATCCCAAAAAGCACAGAAAGACTGTCTTATCCGCAGTTGTCTCCCAGGAGCTCCGTGTCTGCTGTTAGGCGAGTGTTTGCTGGGGATTTTGGTAGCTGGCTCTTTGTTGCTACAACAGAATGCCTCAGATAATTAACTTCTAAGAGAAAGGTTTATTTTGGCTCACGGCTCTGAGTGCCAGCCCAGGTCAAGCAGACTTGTTTGGGCCACTGGTGGGCAGGCCAGGTGGCAACAGAACACATAGCGAAGCAGGACTGTTCTACGCCCTGAGCCAGGGAGCAAACAGAAGAGGAGGCGCCCAGGCCCCGCTGTCCTCTGTGAGGACACGCTCTACGTGGGCTCCCCTCGAGGCCACATTCACAGCCACTCAAGGAGCTGTCGGTGTGGTTCAGTGGGAGAGCTCTTGCCAACACGATGAGGGCCCTATGTTCAAGCTTCAGCGTAGGAACATAACAAACCAAGCAAGCACAAGCCAAGCAGGTAAACAAAAAACCCAAACTAGAGCAGACTGACTAAATGGATGAATATTCCTTTCAGAGAAAAAGCACAAAGGTGGCCTTTCTAGCTGTTAGAATGGAAAGCTAGTTTATTCCATTGGAAACGCGCTACCTTTAAACAAGGTGAATTTAGGTAACATAAGAGTAAAATAGGGCCGTTTCCCACTTGCAAATACTTCAGTCTCCTTAATCCCCACCTCCTGTGACACTGTTACATCTGAGGAGCAGCCTGGGAAACGTTACACGGTGGTGGCAGCAGCAATGAAATCACTGGCTCAAGGCAGTTTTTCTTTTTAATCTATGGATTACTGTTGTTGTTCTTAATCTTCTGTTTTCTGGAGAGGAATATAGTCTAGATATTCCACTACCTGGAATACCACTCCCCCCGCCAAAGTGGAAGAAATAGAACACTCAACAGCATTACTTGATATTTGAATTTTTCATTTTGTCATCCTGGACTTTGTGCAATGATGTTTTTCATGAACAACTCTTGTCAGCATCCAAGATGGAAGTTCTCTAACTCTCATTCTGATCAAACTCAGGCTGTCAGTAACCAGGGACACTAACACTATGTTGTTTCTGTGGTAAATACAGCTTAGGGGTAAAGTGCACATAAGTGAGGAGCATTCTTGGTTTGGTGGGTGATGTCAAAAGGATCAAGATTTGCAGTGGCAGGCAGAAACACCAACAGACACCCAGGACTCGGAGGCAGGGTTACTGACATCGATGGGCCCCGAGCGGGGTCATTCCCAGAGTGTCAGGCCCTGCGCTCTGGTGGTCTGGGGCTTCTATGGCAGGACAGAGGCAGGAAGTACCGAGGGAGAAGGAAATTGGTCTATACGATGTGCATCACGGTGACCAGCTCTGCATCACGGTGACAGCCGTGTCTAAGCGACAGGAGCAGCCGGAACTGGAACGGGAGCCACTGCCTGGGCAACTAAGGAGCGGAAGTCTACTGATGGCAGGGTGGGGAGGGGGAATTTTCTGTTATAGACTGACTTTACGTGACTAGTTAATCTTCACAAGACCAGATCAAATACTGATTAATTTAAACCTCGAACACAAAATTAAGATAAAGATCTCCAAATATTGAAAAATAAACATAGTAAAATGCCTATGGTGTTCACATCTTGTACTTGAATAAAGATAATGATACTCAATGTATTAGCTATAGTTATTCTTCCATTGTTTTGTTACAAAATTTTGTTTTACTTTTTTTTCCATTTTAAAAAAAAGATCTCCAAATATTGTCTCCTCTAAAAGTCAGTTTGGAGTTGGGGGTGTAGCTCAGTGGTGGGGTGTGCTTGGCATGCACAGGGACCTGGTTTAATCTCTCACACCAAAACAAACAACAAGCACAACAAAAACAAAGTCCATCTAAGCCGAATTCAGAGAGAAATAAAATGCCAGAGCCAAAATATCTGTCATCTACAATTCTTTTAATGGTGTAAAAATAGAATCATTTACAAATAATTATGTTCAGGGACAGACTTTTAACCTAAAGAGAGCGGCTTGAGCTCAAATCGTGGTATATAGAAAGCCTCGTTGCCTCCGGAAATTCTGATTTGGCCTTGGCTTGCTTTTTCGTCACATTTGGCCTGATCTGAGGGCCCTTAAAGCTCAGCCGACACTTGCTTGGGTTCTTCCTGAGACTTGGCAAAGACGGCACATCCCACCTCCTGCTCACAAATCGACCTCTCTGGCTTTCAACAGTGAAAACACACACACATAATTTAAACTGTCTTACATCCGAGACAATTTGTGTACTCCTAAGTATGCCTTGGTCTCCTGGGTTCCCGGGCGCCTGCAGCACCCGCCTGGCACTGAGAGCACCTTCGGGGGGATACAGCCAGCGCGTACCCGGTGTGGGCACCGCGGCCATCACACCTGGCCGCGCTCAGAGACCTGGCGCAGGGGGACGAGGGCATCTGAGGTTCCAGCTATGCTTTCAAAAAATACTCTTAGAGGAAAACAATGTTTCTAATTGCTTACATGTCTACTAAAAAAAATTTTTTTTAAATTTGCTCTAAGTTACTAATACAAAAATAGTTTCTGCCTCTATGCAAAACAGTTGAATAAAAATATAGGTATGGTGTGCCTACATTTTTTTCAAAAAGATTTTTTAAAAAGCACATATATATGTATGTAAGATCTCCTTGCTAGAGCAAGCACCGCCTCCGGGCCACCCCTCGGCAGCAGCTGGGGCCCGCGCTTTTCCGGAGCCGCACACCGCACCCTGCTTCCTGCAGCTCTGCCTGCGCTCGCTTTTGCCCCCAAGGGGACCCGGCGCTGCGGTAGCCTGCGCACCCGACGCCCCAGGCGACGCCCCTGGCCGGAGCTGCTCCCCAGCCGGGGGCCCCTCGGGCACGCGCTCAGGGGCTGCCCGGCCCATGGAGTCCCGAGTCAACGCTGGCCCTGTCCTTCTCGGGCTCGGGCACGCACGTGCAGCCCACGGGGACCGTGACGTAGGCCTCGGTGTAGACGGCGCGGCCGCCCGCGCAGGCCGGGGAGCGGCGCAGGACCACGGCGGGCGTGTACACGGGGGCGCTGCGGAAGCGCAGGTCCTCGGCGCCCAGGGGCCCGGTCAGGCAGCCCCGGCACAGGCAGTAGGCCTCGGGCAGATAGCGTGGGAACCTCGCGGGGTCGTAGGAGATCCTGCGGGAGAGAATGGGGTTAGTGCGCGCGCACGTGGTAGGCCGAGACAGGAAGCTTCTCTGAGGACCTGCTTCTGAGGCCAAAAGAGTGGAGCTGGTGCACAGCGCTTTGAGATGGGCAGACTGGAATGGGGCAGGAGGTTGGGCCTGAGATTCCACCCAGGGCCGGGGAGCCACCGGGGACCCCGAGCTCTGCGCCACCAGGGCATCGCACTTCATGCATTCTACACGCCAAAGACAGCATTTACGGCAGTCCTCAGTGGGGGCCACACAACCGCCCTGAGCCGGCACTAGTGTGGAAAGGGAAGCCTGCGGAATGCCCGTCATGACCCACAGGACGAGTCTGGAGAAACCCGACGGCAGGCATTTTTTCTTTGTGTAAGCTTGCCAAACAGGTGGCCTGGTTACCTTCAGCTGTGCCTTTGTGTAACCCGTGTCCTTCCTGCCTCTGTAAAACTAGTGGCCTTGTAACGCCTTTTAAAATGTAACATGACGCTTCTTCCTCTGGATAACGCGTGCTCTGTATAACTGAGAGCCTTAGGATGTAACCTGAAATGTCCAAACTCCATTAGCAACTCCCGATGTCACCCACCCTCCAATCACATGCGACAAGTGCACCTTCGTATCTCCCTGCGTCTGTTCCCTTTATTTTTTTAAATTTTATTTTAAAGATAGTAAAATCCAACAAAACATAACAGAACAAAGTCAATCAAAACAAAGCAGTAGAACTGGTACAGAAGTTCAAAGCAAGATACTAGGAAAACAATAGCTACTATAGTATATCTTGTTATAGTCACAATAGCTGACCATTCCACCAGGTATAGCAAAATCAAACCAAAAATAAAACAGAATAAAACCAATCAAAACAGAATATGAAATAAAGCAAAAAAAAAATCAGAATAAAGCAAAATAATGAGAACAATGTTGGGCCTCAAAGACAAGACAGAAGGGAATCCCCCCATATTTGCTACATTGCATACTGTGAGCCTCCCAAGAGATGCTCAGACTGCCGGCTCCAGGCCTTCAATATCAACCAAACAATATAAGCATTTAGTTGCTTTATGTATCTTAGTTGCTATCAACTTAGTTGGTCCTCCAAACCAGCAGGTTGCTCGTGTGTGTGGGAGGGGTTGTCTTAATTCTCAGCCCACCCGTGCTGGTAGGCTCACTAGAGAAGCAAATCACTGTCCTTCTGGAGTCCACCAGTCACGCCACTCAGCGGGAAGGCAGGCTTGTTGTCTTCTGGCTGCATCGCCCCTGACCCAACACGGCGGGTCCGTTTGTTCCCTTTAAAAGCCCTGAAGCCCCATCGGGCAGGTGCGGCTCTTGCTCTTGCTCTTTCTGTTTCTTCCTGTGATTGGTCTGTTTTTCATAATAACGTAAGTAGAGAAACTAAGTCTAGGCAGCCTGCACTTAGGCTGGCAAGCTGCCACAGCAGCCTCGAGGATGAGTACCTCCCGCCACCAGGGGCTGTGCGGCTCCAGGAGGGGCACCAGGACGGGTGGAGTGGCTGGCTTGGGTGCCGCAGGGCAAGCCCGGCCACCTGGCTGCTGATACATGGCCACAGGCAGACAGCTGTGGGGCACCTATGTGGAAGGCCATCGGGTATCCACATCTGTCACCCAGTACTGGGGTTCAGATGCGTCCTAGTTACCTTTTTTTTGTTGCTGAGACAAAATACCCAACACCCAAAGTTAAAGGAGGAAAGGTTTATTTAGCTCACAGTTCACAGAGGTTCGCGGTGGGCTGGCTCCAAGGCAGAGTGGCGTGGCAGAGGGGCAGCACGGGGGAACCGCCCACAGCAGGCAGGCAGGGTGAGCGCGCCAGCCCTCCTTCTGTCCCTACACGTTCCGAGGCCGCCCACCCCAGGGGTGTGCAGCACTCATGCCCGTAATGCTCACCAGAACGATGCCGAATACGTCAGTGGACTGACTAGGTAATCACGTACCCTTGATCCCAGCACCGCGCACTCCTCCGGGCACAGAGCTTTTCCGGGGTGGCTGGATCTAGAGTGGGTGATGCTGGGATCCAGGGCACAATGATGCTCTACTTATGTACAGTCACATTCGGGGGCTGAGCAGAGGTGAGCCCTGGAGAGATGCGGAGCCTGTTTGGAGGAGAGCAGGCTGTTTCTGAATGAAAAAGGGTGGGAATAGCCACAGCTGTCACTGACAAGGCGTGGCTTACCAACCTCATGGGTTTGTTTGTTTTTTTAAACAGATTTTCTACTACACTTTACTGTATTGAACAAAAAACTACAAGGTGTAGGGAAAACGACAGATAAGATGTTTTGTGAGATCAAAACTTTTGAGAGAAAAGCACAGGTTTTGGAAAGAAACCTTGAACATGGTCGGCGGAAATATTTTCCTAATCTAAAAATGCATTTAGAAAATGCATTCTACATTTGCAGACAATCCTCCAAGCCATCAGGAAGTCTACGAGGAACTTTCTAGCCTTGTACCGGCTGCAAAGGAGATTTTTAGTAACAGATTTTTACAGTTCTATGAGATGGAGACAATCCTCCATGTTTTCTTACTTCTCCAGACAAAGTCATATTTGAAGAACTTGATCATTCCTGCTTATATTGCTTAGATTTTGGAAATCTGGAATGGAGCTACAGGAATTCAAGAGAACTCTATCAGAAAAATAAATTCTGTGACCTGCATGCAACACTTGAGAGAGAAGACAGAGTGTGAAGCGATGACAAACGACACCGCAGTTGGTAGTTCTGAAAATGAAATTCTTAATGTGTGAATTCTCGGTCAAACAATTTTAAGTCAAAGAAAGCAGTTAGGGTTGCTTTTCTTTCTTTTTTGGATCAGCTTATGTTTGTGAGCAGCTGTTTTCAGCTTTTAATTATATCAAATCTGATACAAGAAACAGACTAACAGATGACCGAGCGCGGTGTGTGTCAGAGCCCAGGCCTGACAAATTCCCAGCACACACACAGCGGCAGAGGTCACACTGACTGTGCAAACGATCGCTACGTGCACTTTCACCTTTCAGTGAAAAGCTGTCTGTACCACTGACAGCTCTGCTACTGTGTTTTTCTTTTTAAGACAAAAGATGTTAAAGTATGAGTTGTTTTTCTAAACTAAAACCTCAGTGCTCGGGTTTAATCACAGCGTCGGCTCTGGGATAGATAAGTGGGTGTGGGTTATAGTTTGGGCGCGCCTCTCTAAAAGGTTCGCCACCATGGGTTTCAACTTAATCAGTTTTATTTTCCTCCTGTTGCTCCTGAGCTCTGGTCAGATGCTAAGAACCCAGTGTCAGCAGCTCTGAAAAGCCTGTGGCCAGGCTCCGGGCGAGCCGGCCGAGCCGAGTGGCCCTGGGAGGAGGCGGAAGCGACCCCCGGTCCCAGCCCGTCCTCCCCGGCATCACCCACGCAGCCCCGAGGAGCGGAAGGACCCAGGCCTCTCCTGAACGTCTCCTCACGGAGGGCGCACTGTCCTCGTTTTTCACATGACTGCACTACTTCCAAATTCTCATTTCCATGTAAAAATAGTCCTCTCATGAATATGTCTCCTCTGGGGTGGACTCCTACACACCAGCATCCCAGGATGACTTTACCCGTTCAGCACTGGAGACCTACAGTATGGAGCACCCCCAAGGCCCAGTGAGCTCGGGGTGGGCGAGGGCAGAAGGACTGCAAGTGCAGGCTCACCCCCACCCCCCAACAACGTAGTGATTTCAGAGAGACGCTGTCTCCAAATAAAAATTAAGGGCCTGGCAATGTAGCTCAGTGTAAAGGCCCTTAAAAAACAAACAAACAAACAAACAAACAAACAAACCCTGCCTGGTCTTCCTGCCCTAAAGGGTAACACTGTGGGGTCCTACAGCGGATTGCAGCGGCGGGGCCCGCAGTGCCCACCTGTCCCCGGCCTCCAAGCCCTGCAGTCAGGTCCTGAGCACTCCCTTCCCGAGGTCCTGTCTGCTGAGGGTGGTGGTTCTTCAACAAAGAGATGCCCAGCACCCTGACTCAGGGAGCGATGATGCTGGGGGCAGTGGTAGGCCCGGGAGAGTTAAACAGCTGAACCGGGCGAGGGCTGGTTTGCAGGAAGAGGTGGATCAGAAGGCTGGGGTTCTGGAGGTGCGGGAGGCCCACTGGAGGCACAGCCCTTCGACTCCCTGTTACTCCATTCCCGGTGGCAGAGGACACAGCCCAGGGCCCGAGCCAAAGCCTCGTAATCCAGGGCAGGAACAGACTACAGAAAGCAGGCGTTGCCTCTGAAGGAAAACGCACACTCTGTCCACTTATGCGCCTCTCCAGCATGCACGCAAACAGGTGAAAAACAGTTTTAAAGTTCCTCATGGCTACTGTTCCTCAGTTCTCCCATCAGGGCCCCGGGAAGCACAGCGAGCCCGGGTCCCCCTCGTCAGGACTCCTCGCTCCATCCCCTCTGCTGCTCCCCCGCCTGCCTGCCAGCTGGGATACACCGGGGTGCGGCCCTCAGAAGACCCAGCCTCGGCCTGGCCTCCAGAGGCTGTGGACGGGCGCCCTGCCCCCCCTGTCGCCCCCCACGGTCCCCTTGGCGTCCCACACTCTGGGCAGCCCACAGGAAGGTTCCTCGCAGGCCCACAATGGAGCTCTGCTCAAAGTCCTTTCTCCCAAAACTAGTATCAGGTCGGTAGAGTCTTGCTCTGTTTTAAGTCATTATCCTAAGCGGTTTCAAATTTCCTCAGAAAAATATGACTTCTTCCCCCACACTCTCCTGTTGCCTCTGGACAGAATTCCACATTCTGCTGCCCTGGCCGCGGTCACTCCTCCTCCCGGCTGCAGGGCCCTCCCGGTCCGTCTGCAGAGGGGGCTCAGGAGCCAGGAGCAGGCGTGGTGAGGTGGGCTCTGCCAGCTCTCGTCCTCACACCCTGAGGTTCATTCAAAATCCTAGTGTGAGATCCAAAGGAAAAGGAAATCCTCAATAGTTAGAATTTACAATATCTCTAGGTGCTTTCAACATTCATCTAAGCAGCCGGGTGTGGTGGCGCACGCCTGTAATCCCAGCACTTGGGAAACTGAGGCAGGAGGATCGTTTCGAGTTTGAGACCAGCCTGGGCTACAAAGTGAGTTCAAGGCCAGCCTGAACTGCATAGGGAGACCCTGTCTCAAAAAATAGGGCTAGGGATTTAGCTCAGTGGCTTAGGTTGTGAGTTCGATCCCCAGTACCAAAAATACAAAACAAAACAAAAACCCAAAAACATTCATCCTAAGTGCTATTTTAGGCAATGGGTAGATAGAACACATACCTATTGTTCAATGAATCATGATTTTAGGGGAAACACATACAAATAGAGCCTGACCAGCCAGGAGAGGCTTCCTGGCTAGGTTTAACCAGATGAGGAAGGGCGAAAGGTCATGTAGGCTGGGGGTCAAGCACCAGCTGAGGAGCATGGCACAGCCAGGAAGTGCAGGTCGAGAAGAGGGCGGAGAGGAGCGCTACGCCCATGTCAGGAACAGACATCCGCAGTCAGGAAGCTGGCTCTGATCCCGATGGCCACAGGACGGCTGCTAGAGAAGTGACACCACCAGACGGAACTCAGGAGATCCCTGCACGTCACTTTGCTTGTTGCTGGGGTACCACACCCAACATCCCCAATCTGAAGGAGGTGAGGTTTGTTTTCACTCAGTTTTAGAGGCTTCAGTACTCAGTCACCTGGCTCCGAGGCAGGGTGGCATGGTGGAAGGGCCTGGGTAGAGGAAAGCTGCTCACATGGTTGCATCCAGAAAGCAGAGTAAAAGGAGGAGCCAGAGAGGATACACACCCTTCCAGGCCACGCCCACAGTGACCCGCCTCCAGCAGCACGTCAGCTATGAACTCAAAAATCAAGTAATCCATCGAGGGGTACAGAGCCCCACGATCCAACCGCCCTTCAAACACCTGAGGCTTCTGAGAGACCCCAGATCTAAACCCTAACTTCCCCCCACCAGGCCCCAAAAGACTCATGCCCATTTCCTTATGTAAAATGCATCTAGTCCATCTCTAAGAGCTGCCAAAGTCTTAAAAGTTCCAGCAAGTCAAAAAGTGCTGGAACTTGTTGAAAAGTGCAAGTCAAAGTCTCCTCTGAAATTCAAGGCAAATCCTTAGCTGGAACTCTTTATAAAAATCAGAAAGAAAGTCAGACACTGCCTACACAGAATGGCACAAACATTTCTATTCCAAAATGGAAAGGAGGATAGAAAGGAATGGGACCAAAGAAAACCAAAACCTAACAAGAAAAACATTAAATCCTGTAGCACAATGTCCAGCACCCTGGACAGGTGTTGTGGCAAGATACAAACTCCAAACGGCTTGGCTGGACCCATCACTACAGCACTGCCAATTGCAGCTTTCACGGCCTCTCACTTCAGGTGGTCCCACTCACTGCCCGCAATTTTTCTCAGCACATGTTCTGTGTTCCTGGAAAGTCCAGTTTCCTGGGGTTTCCCCCACACTTTCAGCTTCACACACTTGGCTTTCAGAGGCACACTGCTTGGTCTCCCAGAGCTTCTTCTGAGATCTGGGTGGAAGCCTTCCTGACCCCACAACTCTTGCATTCTACATGCCGAAATAACCAACACCATGGGGTGACACTAAGATCAGCCCCTAGCTTGAGCATTAGCAAGGCCTCCAAGGATCATGGCTGCAGCAGCCTCTGAATATCTGGATGTCTGAACACCAATTCACTAGATGGTCCTTCTGGAGCAAGGGCCCACTGAATACCTTCTCAACACCAAGCTTTACAGTTTTGCACCTTTGAGTTTGTGAAGGGTGGTATCTTGCTGATTCCTGAGAAGTCTTCAAGCCATCTGTCCTTTTATCTTGATGCAAGGCACTTGGCGTCTTTTTAATGCTAATCTTTTCAGCAATGAAGCTCTCCCCAGGCAATTTTACAGGCCCTAACTTTACAGAAGCTTACCTTCTGGTCACCAGCAAAATTTTCCAATTATTCTGCTCTGCTTTTTTGGTTCTGATTTTACAGTAGATATGGCTAAAAGCTACCAGTAATACTGATGTCACAGATTGAACACTGGGCTGCCTTGACATTTTCTCTGCCAAACTGGTTAGTCCATTGTCCTTTTTAAAATTATTATTATTATTATTTTATTTTTTGAGACAGGGTCTTGCTTTGTAGCTCAGGCTGGCCTTGAACTCACTGTGTAGTCCAGGCTGGCCATGAACTCATGACAATCCTCGTGTCTCAGCTTCTCGAGTGCTGGGATTACAGGCGTGCGCCACCACACCTGGCTTTACTCTACAGTCCTGAAGCTTTTTTTTTTTCTTATTGTGGGTACTGGGAATTGAACTCAGGACCTCACACTTGCCAGGCAGGCACTGCACCACTGAGATATATCCCTGGCCCCCACTGTCCTTAATTTTAAATCTCCCACAAAATCTCTGGACACAGGCACAATGTAGATACATTTAGTACTAAAGCATAACACACATGGTTTCGAGTCCAACTGCCAACAGAATCCTTGTTGCCAACTAAAACCTTCTGAGCCTGGTCTTTCTGTCTTCATTTCTATGAGCGTTCTGGTCTTCTGAGCCCTGACCAGTATCACATATCAATCACTGCTCACAAGGTTCTAAAGGTTCTCTAGCTAATTTCTCTAAACTCCTCCCATAACCAAATTCCAAAGTCTTCTGAGCCCCATGATCATACATAGTTATGGCAACAACCCCACTCTCAGTACCAAAATCTGCTAGTCATTTCTTTATTGCTGAGACATACTATGCAACACTGACAATTTAAAGGGCGAGAGGTTTACTTTGGCCCACAGTTTTTAGGGGGCTCAGTCCATGGTTAGCTGGCTCCAAGCCAGGATGGGCATGGTGGAAGGGCCAGCATGGAGGAAAGCTGCTCACATCATGGCACCCAGGAAGCAGAGAGAGCAGGGGGGAGCCAGGGAGGGAGACGCACCCTCTCAGATCACTCCCCCAGGACCCGCCTCCAACCAGGCTGCCCCCCCCCAGCACATTCACTGTGGTCAGTGGACTAATACACTGAGTACGGTATCCCCATGATCCAACCACCCTCCAAACACACGAGGCTTCTGAGGTGAACCTCATCAAAACCATAACATTCAAAGGCAGGCAGGAAGAGCTTGTGGGTCCTGAGAGGAAAGTTGGGGCTGGTGGTAAGTTTTGAATCATGGCTGGTGGCTCAGTTTGATAGCTCAGGGTAGTGTGTGGAGTGAGAGCAGCAGGGGCAAAGGACACCAGCTGTGAGGGAGAAGAAACCCGAGTGTGGAGAAGATGGAGCTGGTCAAAGCTGAACTGGAATCAGACTGAAACAGTTCAGCAGACATACAGGGATGGAGGATGTTGTGGGCCATTTGCTGTCACCTCAATGAAATGCCTGGGGCTGGGTAATTGAGAAAGATTAGAGGTTTCTTCAGCTCATGGTTCTGGGGGATAGGATGCCTATGAGCAGGGTGCTGGGCTCGACTCAGCCTCTGGAGAGGCTCTGATGCATGCTCCATGGCAGGCGGCATCACATGGTGAGGCAGAGCCAGCGTGCTGGCTCCAATCTCTCTTTCTCTTGTTATTTTTATTTTATTTTATTTTGTGGTACTGGGGATTAAACTCACAACCTCGCGCCTGCCAGACAGGCGCTTAAGCCACTAAGCCAAACTCCCAGCCCTAGTTTTTTGAGGCAGGGTCGCACTATGTAGCTCAGGTCGGCCTTGCGCCACATTATAGCCCAAGCCGACCTTGAACTCACAACGCTCCTCCTAACTCAGCCTCCCCAGTGCTGGGATTAAAGGCGTGTGCCACCACACCGGGCTCCTCTTGTTATTATAAAGTCACTAATGGAGGTTTATGGGGGCCCGCCCTCATGACCTCATATAATCCTAATCACGTCCCCGAAGCTCCACCTCCAAATACCATTAACATATGAATTTGGGGGATAAATTTCCAACACATGAACTTTGGAGGAAGGACACGGTGACACTATGAGACCAAGGAAACATAAAATGGAGGAAACTCAATAAAGGCTTTTTCCCGAAGGAAAACAGGGGAGTGCTGGGTGTGAGGAGAGGGACACAAACCCCGGGGCACTGCTGGCCTGGTTTACGCCGGCCACTCTGATGCGTGAGGACACAGGAGCCACTGCCACCAAGCCTGTGGTCTCAACGAGCAATTATATGTTTGCTTTAAGAGTCTATCACATCTAAACTAAGGGACAGTCTACAAATTAATCGATTACCTGAGGCAACACATGACCTGGCCTGTGTCCTGGAGCAGAGAAGCCACACTGGTGGAGCACTGTGAATAAGGTCTGTGGATTAGATATTAGCATTCATTTCTTGATCTTGATCAATTTGCTGACTCATTGATTCCGACGTTTCAGAACATCTGGGTGCAGGGGGGTGCACATGAGTTCCCTTGAGTCAATTTCATAACAGCTTTTGCTGCCTCAAAGAGTAAATGCCAAACAAAAACTAAAGAGAAAATAAGTTCCAAGTTTTAAGCCTCCTCTCTTCTGCCCTGGGATAATCAGAGAAATGTGAAATAAGCAAATACTGAAGCTACTAAGAAAGTACTAACTTTAGGTGTATTGAGGTATTGTGGTTGGTTTCAGTGTCCTTGGCACTGCAGACGCACAGCCTATGAAGACTGCTGGGCATGTGAGAAGCCACCAAGTGCCCTCTGGGCTTGGCTTGTGGCGAGGGCTCCCGTCCTGCCCACCAGGAGCACACAGACCAGCAGGCAGGACCAGCCGGCACCCACGGGCACCGCGCACCAGATGCAGACGGCGGCCCATCCCCGTGAGCATCTGGGGAACGGCTCAGAGACGCGGAAGACAAGGAAGTTAAAGGACCAGGAGGCTGCGCCAAGCAAAGGGAGGGCTGAGAGCTGCCAGCGGACACCAGCAAGCAGGCAGAGCGGGGCAGCACACAGATGGCCGCAGGGAGGGACACTGCTAACAGGTCGCTGCCCTGGAGTGACGTGTGTGCTTGTGAGCACAGGCATGTGTGTGCAAGTGGAAGACATGTGTAGGGTGTGTCGGCGTGTTTAAGGGACTGTGTGTGTGAATGCTGGCAGGTGCGTGCAACGTGTGCGGAGGCGTGACCACGTTACTGTGGGCACAGGTGTGAGCCTGTGTGTGCTCGTGCGCACGGCCGTGCGGTGGAAATCCGGTGAGAAGTCGGAGGTCCGGGTAGACCCCTGGGAACCCTCCAGAGGAGCCGAGCTACCCAGGGCATGAGGACAGCCGTGGGGGAAGGTGGCCCCACAGCAGGACAGGTTTGGAGCAGCAAAGTGGGGACTTCAAATCACGTGAGACCTCCCGAGCCTCGCCTCTCCGGCGACGTCAGCTTGACTGACGGGCACCCACCTTCCCTGGACGTGCCTCCCGGTGCCTCCTCCTCATCCTCTGTCAGGTCTCGTCATCCTGGGTGTCACTGAGGAACAACCAGCACTCGGGTGTCACCCTCGTTACTTTGTAGGTGAAACTGACAGTCCTTCAAGCGTGTGATGGTCAGAGCCTCATCCAATTAAAATATCCGCTGTAGCCTTTCAGCTGGTCACCAGGAGGGACCCACCTGCAGCCCCGTGGGCTAAGGCTCCTGACATAAGACAGCTGTGCGCCCCTTACCATCTCGCCGGGACTGGGGAGACACAACAGAGGAGGACACAGGCAGTTTGCACACTGCAGCGTGTGGCCAGGAGGGCACCCGTAAACTAGGAAGACGCTATGAAGTGCAGGGACACGGACCAAACCTGCCACCCACGGCCGTGTCACCCGTCCCGCAGTTGTGTCATCAGTGCCAGCAGGACCAGGGCCACAAAGGCCAGCCTGACAAGTTCAGAAGGAGACCAGGTGGGACCTGAACAAGAGTCACAAAAGGAGCAACGGGAACCATGACAGAGCCAGGCACAGACACCGAGCTCAAGTCCATCCCTTCGCGTCCTGCCTGGAGTCTTGCAAATGGCCAGCCCGGAGTGCCGGAGGGCCTTTCCGTCAGAAAGCCGCCATCGGGCGGAACGGCAGCACTCTGCCGGGAACCTTTCTCTCCTGCAGCCTCGCCTCTGCGGGAGCAGTCACTCTTCTGTTTTTACATGCTCCGCACAGTGCTTTGCACAAACATGGCCAGGGATATGCTTGCAACACACCAAGCTTTCCCCTCTGAGGGGATCTCAGACGTGGCCCGGCCCCGGCCACGTGTGCAGGCTGGCTCCAGTGAGTGACAGCTGGCCTGGCTTAATCCAAGAACAAAGCACAAGACCTCCAGGGATGATCAGAGGTGATGGAAACTGAGCCCAGGGAGGAATGCAAGTGACAGCAGAGGCCCCGCACTGCTGCCCGGGCGGCCGCACATGGTAGGAAACAATTCGAGGCTTTCCGGAGGACAAGCTCTGAGAACAATGAGCACATTCTCAGCAGCAGCCGCCACCTGGTGCGCTCTTCTGATGCCCAAGCATGGCTGGGCGTCCGCTGGCACAAACCCCTTGAGGGAGCTTGCCCGCCCACTGTGAGGAACATCAAGCCATTTCCACTGCCGTGCAGCAGAGGCTGAATATAAGGGCCTCTCTCGAAGGCACCAGAAGACCCCAACTCAGAGCCAGAGTGGGGGCGACTTCTGTTTCTAACTGGAAAGGCACTGATACCGGAGTGAAAGCGCAGAGGAGAGCGGCTTCGGCACTCCGGCTTGCCCGTTCCGGAGGCTGAGGACTGAGGCCCAGGAGGAAAGCGCAGGAGGAGTCAGTAAGAAGCCTGGACAGAAAATTGTGGTGCAGCTTAGTGACCGACCGGCAACCTCGGGTGAATCACTGGGCTCTGCCAGGTCTGCGAACTGAGGAGGGCGGAGTCGTCAGCGAGGCTACTCGGCCCAGTTCCCTGAGAACACGTTGTTTACGTCTGTGTTTTATGCTCATAAGCGGAAAACACTTGTAATACAGTGGGTCTCAAAGGTCTTAGGAAACTCTCCCAAATTAGTCTATGAAGGCAGTGCAATTCTAACCGAAATTCTAGTAAGATTGCTCTGAGAATATGGTGAGCTGATCCTAAAATTCACAGAGAGAAGAGCTGGGAGCAGCCAAGACCTTTCTGAAGAAGGAGCGGGTGGACAGGAAGACCAAGACGCCTGGTGGCACCTTGGGAACACAAGGGGACAGTGGGTTCCCCTGCTCACGGCCCAAAATCCTCCCAAAACCTGTCCCTGCGGGACGCAAGAAGTGGTGCAGGCAAGATTCCAAGTGTGGGCTTTAGGCACCTGCAGCAGAACCATGCGGGGCTCTAGGTAAAGGAAAATGATCAATGTAGGCGGTGCTGGGCCTGCTAATTACCCTGATTAGCTCATTACGTAACGTACACATGTGTCAAATCAGCACGTCCTACTCAAAAACACACATTAAAAAGCAACCAGAAAGTCAGGTTCCCAGACTTCACACACACTCACTGAGACGCTGCAAGCAAACACACGGCCCAAGGAAACTGCTTCCTCATTCAAACAGGAACCAACAGAAACCTCTTCCCAGCTGCACTGTCAAAGCCACTCCAGGTGACATCTCCACAGCAGGGTTAGCCATGGGTTAACCACCTGCAGGTGGACTGTAGCTGACCACAAGAGTACGCCTGGGTTACAGGACCATCCCAGCCCACGCTGCAAGTCTAACTCGGGAAGGTCATTATTAACCCCACAAGAATTCGCACTGCAGCGCAACGGCTTTGGGACAGGAGATGTTCTACACTGGAGGACAGGAGTTTAAAAGGAACAATAGTGATGCTGCTTCTCCCGTCCCGAGGGATTCTGAATTAACTGCTCTGGAATAGGGCCAGGATGCCTTTTTCTTTGTTTGTTTTCTGCTCTCCAGATAACCTCATAGACAGGCCACTGGTTTGCACGTCTAGACCAGGACCTGAGGACTGCGGGTGTAGCTCAGCAGCACAGCACTTGGCTGGCTTGTGAGAGGCCCTGGGCTCCGTCCCCAGCATTGAAAAACAACAACAAAAGACACCAGTTTGCGTGATCCTTCTAATCACTCGCTCAGCTGGCGCTGGAGAGGGGAGTTCACGATGGGGTGTGGAAAATCCCACTATGTTCTATGGAGCCTGGTGACGGGCCAGCGCCATGGGCCTGTGGTCTGACGGGGGTAACCGGGGACACTGGAGGCCTCTGCAGGGAAGCTGAGTGGTCAGGAGGCCCACTGCCTCCACCTCTTTCCATCTGCTAAGGCCCAAGGGAGCCAAAGAGCTTGCTAATGCTGCCAAGCAGCTCTGGAAAATGCTTTTCTGGCCCCTCCAAGAAAACATCAGTCGTGCATTTGTCCCAAGAGAGGGCATGGAAAAATCGGCCAGGTATTGCCGTGGGCCTGACCCGGGCACAGATCCCAGGGGCTTCAGACCTGGCCAAGGAGAACTGGAGGTCAGTCCTGCTCTGCTGGGGACTGCCATCCTACCCTGGGCACCGGGGCCAAGCCTGAAGCCGAGCCAGGGAGGCGGCTCCAGAGCGAATCCAGCCTTCTGCCAGCGAGCCAGCTCAGGGTCACTAGGAGCTGGAAGGCTCAGCCTGCCTGCCTTCCCGTCACCGCGAGGGGAAACTGAGGCACTGCCGAGGTGGGGAGTTATCCAAAGTCTCCCAGTCACTGCACTATGAGCTAGGTGAGCTGCTTGGCAGAAAGACTCAGCTCTGTGGTCGGTGAGAATGTAGCAGCCAGCCAGGTGCCACGTTAAAGGCGAAGGCACAACTGGGAAATCCATTCATTCTGTGTAAAATGTACTCACCAAGGCGACTGGGGAGGAGGAGAGGGACACTTTGGAGAAGAATCTGAAGATCACTGTGGGGGGTGGGGTGGGTGTAGAGCTTTATAGAAGGAAACAGAGGAAGAGAAATACCAGGCACCCAAATTTCTCAAAGGCCACACCATGCAGTCAGAGCAGCTGGGAACCATCTCCTCAAAGGAAAAACATAGCTCGAGCCCACAGTGGGGCTTGGCTCCGCCAGGGGAGGCCTCAGCATGCCAGTTCCAAGCCATCTTTGATGTGTCTGTCCTTGGAGCATGTGTGCACAAGGGAGAAGCCACCTGGTCCCCAGTGTGACCGCTGCCCCCCACCAACCTGGAGGGAAGGACGGTCAGCACCGTGTTAGCCTAGCCTCTTTAACTCCAGAAAGTGGCTGGTGTCTGACCACTTGGTAATTTAGGGAGCAATGCCCTTCATGTTTTCATGTGTCCTCTCTGGAAGACAGACACCAAGAGGAATGTCACTCTGTGGCATGTGTGGAACTTCCTGCATTTGCCCAAATCTTTCTGTTGGCATGAAGGGCTCGGACATTTTATCCAGGTGAGGTATGCTGAATGAAATATTGCTCAGGGGATGAAATATGGTCATCCTCCCTGGCCGTTCTCTAGATGCTAAAGTGCAGCCCAGCCCCGGGGAGAGGTGACCATCAAAGCGCAGCGATAATCCCGTGACAATGCCCCATGACAATGCTCATACTTTTGCTCTGTGAAACAGTGATAGGTGCGGTGGAGCCAGCTGTATTTTGAGAAGCCCTCAGAGGGGTAAAGTCTGTGGTATTTGGGCCAGTCCAAGGTCATGCATCCATAAAAATACTTTTTAAATTTTCCAATCCTTAAATTTTTAATTCAAAGTACATTAAATTGCATATTAGATGTATTCTGAGTTATATATATATATACACAACAAAATGATTTTTTTACATTCCTTACTGACATTTGTGCAGTTTACACAACACAGAAAGGCATCAATGAGAACTGATATACAGGCAGAAAAAAAAAGAGAACAATTATTAGGAAGTCAGTCATAACAAATCAGCAATCCTTAATTTTACCATAAAGACATTCACTTAAGTCGCTGAGAGCCACGCAGGCATTCGGCAAATTAACCAGAAGATACGTGAACCCAAAGGACTTCAGTTTCTCCCGCAGGCTAGCAAAAACACCCATCTCTGCCAGCTAAAACCTCGTGAATCATGTTTAAATGCTAATAAATCTTAATCATTTCAGATACTTACAAGAACTAACAAAAACCCTGAAGCTTACTAGACGGTCTCGGTCTAGAAGACACCTGTTGGGAGGGGAAGCTCTGCGCGCGGAGCCGCCGTGCGCAGGCCGGGTCTGCGGCTCCACCGGGTCTCTAACCCTCCTGTTCTTTCCTAAGAAAGCATCGGCATCCTCAGACGGCACAGCCAGCACACGGCGCTCGGGCGGCGCGGGTGGGCAGCGGGGTCAGAGAGCCATTCCACCACGGGGACATGAAGGTTAGCGGGTGGGAACCGGGCTCCCGGGAAGCAGGTACCTTACTACGAAAAATTAAAAAAATAACAACAGTAAAACAAAACCAAACACAAGGTAAACTCCCCGCCCTCGCCCAGTTCTCAGCCCAAAGGGCCGGGCGGCCGGGGCGGCTGGCGCGGTGCTGCCCCCTGTCGGCCGCGCGGGCCGCTGCGCCTGCCTTCCGGAGCCGCCCCGGGCCCTTCGGACGGCAAAGCTATGGACCGGGAGGGCGCAAAAACAAGATGAGGGGAAACACTTTTGACAGGACAGCTGGCTGCAGGGGGGCTGGCTTTCTCTGATGCTGACGCTGCCCGCCACGTCTGAGGCCCCTGATGTCTGAAACTGCGCACAAAGAACAAACCAGGTATATTGAGGGTGGTATGATGCATGGATAGTATGAACGACAAATAATACAAATAGATTTTATTTGAAATAAACAAGAAATGCTACTACAGCTTTCCCTTAGAAATAAACTCTTGCATGACGGTATTACTGAGCAAAAACAAAGCCGAAGCATCACCATAAACACCCTTCTTTTTTATCATGTATCGGGAGATAGGTAGGAAGACACTACTTGATTTTTTAAAAACAATGACCTCTCTTTAAGGCCTGGTCACAGAAGTGTAAACAATGTAAGTGAATCCAGCATTATCAGTTGTCCTATGGCATCTGTCACCTGTGTATTCTGAGGCCACACATTTACCTGTCAATATACCTGCGAAGGGCTGTCTATCACAGTTACTTCTGAGCTCTTGGCAGGCAGAACTACGGAACAGTAATTTGGAACAAGTTTTATATCCTATTTAGGAAACACTAGTATTTCCTTAAATAACCGGTTACAATTAAGAGCTACTGCCTGGAAGGTACTCTTTACACTTTGGTTCAGTTTTAGCTTTTGTGATTTATAAACCTGTTTGATTCATTCACTTATAGTACAATCCTGCTTCAAAGTATCAAAGGACAAGATACCCATGATTCCTTCAACACTGCACTTTTCAAGTGTGTAGTGTGACCACACACACACACACACACACACACACAATGTAAATGGGTAAAACTTCTAGAAATGCAGGTGTCAATCCCTACAATAAGGAAGGAGACAATGAGAGACAGCCCCCCTCCAAAAAAAAAAAAAGGAAAGAAAGAAAGATAGAAGGGAAGAAAGAAAGAAAAGCAAACATGTTCCTGTGCAGAGGATGTGGTTCAAGTCTTTGGATTTAAAAACAAGTTCCCCTCAGAAAAGCTGGCTATCATGGAATTTCCAGGACACTTCTTTTTCTTGCCCACCAAAATTGCCCTGAAAGGCCCCAATGCAAAGTTTTGAAAAATAACAGTTAGGAGATGCTACAGCCAGAGGGAGAAGAACGAATGTATCTTCCATTTAGCTACAGTTTGAGGCACAACCTCATTAGCTGCTGGATCAATAAAAACCACTGAAGTACCAGAAGGGCTTTGAAGCACAGGGGTACAAAACAGTACTGAATATATTACCTAAACAGGAACAGGACTGTATGGCTAGGAAAATTTTCTATAGTAATTTTCTGTAGGAATACTAAAAATTATTCCAAGCTAGATCTCTCTCTCTCTCTAACATAAAACATAGCAGAAAAGGGGCCAGGGATTTGGTTCAGCAGCACAGTGCCTGCCTGGCAAGCACAAGGTCATGAGTTCAATCCCCGGTACCAAAACAACAAAAAAACCAAAAACCAAAAACAAAAACAAAAAACAAAAAGAATGGCCACACTTTGGGGGTGGGAATTTAGCTCAGCAGCACAGTGCCTGCCTGGCAAGTGCGGGATTGTGAGTTCGATCCCCCAGTACCAGGAAAACAAACAAATAGACAAACAAAAAACATAGCAGAAAAAAATTACAAGTAGATACAGTGAAAACAGAAAACTACAAGGAAGAGACCGCAAGGCCAGGACAGTGATACAGGTTCAAGGGTGCTCCGTGAGGCTAGAAAATCTGTGAAGTCTGAAGGCTCTCGAAAAATATCACTTTGGTTTGTAAATCACTTATTTACCACATGACCACATGTTGAATCATTTTCTTTCAACACGCTGAAGAATCCTATAGCCTTTAAGCATTCTGCATTTCTCTGCCGACCTCGTAGCTGAGTATCTTGTTCCAGCCAATTTTGTCGTGGTAACCAGAAGCTGCCAGGGCAAGGCCTTGAATGTGGTGTCTATCGTTTGATAGTTTCCACTGTCTGATACTCATTTTCCACATTCTCTATGATTTTAAAGCACTCCTTGGCAATCTGGACTCCATTTGAAACATTTCTTGACTTTTGCGCGTCTTTTTGTGACTAACCAATTGAACGCTGTCATCCTCACAATGGCGAGTCTGAATCTGGAGCACCCCGCTACCTGGGCTGGGGGGATGTGACGGTGAACTTCCACCCCGACTCCAGTGACCGCTCCGGAGATCTGCAGCTGGAACTGGTGGCTTTCAGTGCGTGCAGTAATAGTCTGTTGCCCACCTCTACTTTTAGCATTTACAGCAGCTGTTGGGATAGAGTGCTTTCACACAGGCTCTTATAGCTCTGTCACAGGATTCTCGCTGAGACTTCAAATTTCCATCTATTTCCTCTGGATGAGGGTCACTTGCTTCTTTCCATAAATGATCAAACTTAAAGGAAGTTTTGTTTCTTGGATCTAAAAATCTGCTGTTACCCAGATCACCATGCTCTGTGGTTAAAGCCTGATCTTCATATCCCTCTATCTTCACAGATGTGAGCTGACCCACACCAAGCTGGGCAACTGCAGGAGCCTCCCCTTCCCTGAGGAGGCGGCCCTTGGTAATGGCAGCTGGACAACGCCGAACGTCGGGGCAGCAGTGATGCCTGTAGCACCCGTGCTGCCTCCTCCTCACCCAACACCCGACCCTCCAAATCTGCTGCCTTGGGCTGCTCTGGCCCAGCTTGGCCCCCTGAACCTTACCTGTACTGTGTTTCCCTATACTTCAAGTCTTACCAAGTTTAATTTATAAATTAGGCGCCCTAAGACATTAAAAAAGGAGCAGGGTATGTGAATGTCTCTCACACATCTCCCTGGACTGTGCTCAGTCTTCTTGTGACAGTGTGAGACGGCGGTGCCCACACGACAAGCCAGAGCGGGAGGTGACGCTGGGGGACCGCCGGCACCAGGCTACCAGCGTGAATGAGGGTCCTCTGCACACAGGGGCCGGGACATACGGAGCCTGCTCCACCAGCGCTGAAGGAGGCGGCTGGCGTACATGGTGTGGACCATGAGGGCCCACGGGCGTCCCAGGCAGGACACACGGGGACAGGGCAAGACCTCACCACTCTACTCAGAAGGGCATGAAATTTAAAACCTATGCATTATTTCCAGATTTTTAACATGTCTGGACTTGTTGACTTGAAGGAAACCACAGAAAATGAAATGGCAGAGAAGGCAGCGAGTGGATGACTGCACCCCTGCCTTTCCTATGTCACATTCCTAGGACAGAAAGGGAGGCAAACCGTGGCCTGCATGGTCGATGAGTAAACAGATTTCCACGTTGCTAAAATGGAGTGTCTAATGGACAGCCACACAGGATGCAGGACATCTGAGTTAGCTAAACTTACAGTCAGAAGAGAAGCAAGCCGAACACCCTTCTATAACCCAGCCTTCCTGAGGACCGCAGCGAACACGCGGCATCGATGGGCGCTGGGCACGGGTCTACCGCAGCGCCAGGCCCGCTGAGGCAGGGTGAGCTCACTGGCCCCGGGCCGCTGCAGCTGTACCGCGGTGCTCAGGCACATTTAGTGAGAAGATGCTCTCAGACACACGACAGCAGCTCACTCCGTTTCACGGTTGTGTAGTACTTCATTCAGCTATTCCACTTGCTTAATGCTGGGTGACTTCCAACCTGTCCTGTTACTCATTTGTTTCTATGTGCTTTTCAATCCAAGTCACTGAAGAGAATTTATTTTCTTCTGGCCTCTGTTCTTCCCAAGTCCTGATAAATAGGGGTCTCCAGACATCACACTGACTTCGGGCAGGCGCCTGCACTGGCTGACTTCCCTTCACGGCCTGCCTTGACTCAGTGCGCACTCTACCTGCCCCGGCGTGATCAGGGTGGCCCTGGCACCTGACCGAGTTCCCCTATGCCCAAGGTATCTATTTTTAAGTCACTCAAATGCCCCAGTCCCTGTCCTCCCTGTCCTGTTTCTCAGTTTTTCTTCCCATTCACTCTCCTGTTGTTACTGCTATCCATGGAGCTATTTACTGCAAAATAAACTTAGGTGCAGTGTCTTGGACTCCCTGGAGGAAAAGAGAAACAAATAAAGCCTAAAAATAAATTACTGTGCATTTTTCACGTCCTAGAGAAAAGTTATCTTTAGACCACTACTCAAAATTGAAAAATGTAAACAATTTAAAATTACTGAGCGTACCAGCAAGTGTTTATCTTTGGGTTCCGTCATACCTGGGTGATGTGTCTGAACCTCAACAGCTTCAGTGTCCTTGCAGCATATTTCTTAATATATTAATCTGGCTTTAAAAAAAAAACTTCCTGAGCAAATAGATTTATTTTACTTTTAGCACTTTTGTTTTTCAAGCAAAAGGGAACAAACATTACACCACAAAGCAAATGAGAAAATATTTTTATATTCTGGGGGTTGAGTGCTGCTTTTCCAGCAGCACACTAGGCAGGAACCCTGGCTTACCAGGCTCAGCAGGCCCAGGATGAGATCCCAGCTCTGCCATTTCAGAGGCGTCATCTGGAGACAGTCCCCTAATCTTCAAGCCCGGGCTCCCTGGAGTCACGGGGCTCTGGAATCTGACTGCAGTGTCCACTGCGTCTGCCTGCAGTCTTCACAGGCAGACTTCCCTTCCCACGAAGGCTCACAGGACATCCCAGGCTAACCGTATGACGGAGCCTCCCGTTTTCAATATCTGTGTTTTCCTCGGGATAGGGGAATTTCCCTTTCTGCTCTCAATATAAAAATGAAAATGTCTTCATCCAGACATGGTGGCTGACTGCTCTACTTGGGTACTTTAGAGCTGCCACATTTTTCTTCATAATTGTGCAGTATTTTATGTACCTTATCTGTTGCAAGGTATTTAGATGGGTTCCAATACCTTACTGTTATAGCAATGAACTCATGCCCTTATGCACCAATTATTTGGCATATGGACATAGGAGTCTGTAATGGTTGACACACTGTGTCAGCCTGAGAAGTTCAGAGGTTTAACTAAGTGACTCATCCTAGGGTATAGAGGACTGGCCCTAGGGCAGCTGTTTTGTCCCAGGATGTTGTAATGGTTGGCACATTGTATCAATTTGAGAAGTGTAGAAGCATAACTAAGTGACTCAGCAGTTCTACATCCTAGGGTATAGAGGACACGCTCTAGGGCAGCTGTTTTGTCCCAGGATGTTGTAATGGTTGACACATTGTATCAATTTGAGAAGTGTAGAAGCATAACTAAGTGACTCAGCAGTTCCACACTGTGGGATGTAGCCTGCACATGTATAAGGGAGGAAAAGAGGCCTGCTCACCCACCTTTTGCTCTTGTTGATTGTCCTGTCTTCTGTCGCCATGGATGGCTGTCCCTCTGCCACACCACCCTGCCTTGAAGCCAGCTCATTATAGACTGAAACAGCCACAAACTGTGAGCTAAATAAATCTTTCTCTATTTAACTTTGGGTGTCAGGTATTTTGTATCACCAACAAAAGAAAAGTAACTAACACAGGGTCTGTAAGGAAATACTGATGGGTAGAACTGGTAGACCAAAGGACATATGAGTTTATAAATTTGAGAGTAAGTCAATCTAGGATTACAGGTGGCACATACCTGTAAACCCAGATACTCAGAAGGTTGAGGCAGGAAGATCACTTGAGTCCAAGAGTTGAAGGCCAGCCTGGGCAACAGATTGAAATCGTTCTTCAAAAAACAACTGTCTTCCTTAGAAGCTGTGCCAATTCACAACCCTTGAGTGTATAAGAAGACTTCTTCCTCCTTCCATACGTCCTTGCCCAAGTAGCCTGATGGTTGAAAAACAGTGCTCCCAGAGTGTTTTAACATGTATGTTACATGCCGTGCCTGCAGTGATCTGTTCTAGATGTGGCAAGTACTTGAGCCATGTGACTTTCCTGGAGACTGTCCCTGACACAGTTCATCTACCCATGACGCTGCTTGCCTTCTTCTGGTGTACAGGAGTTCCATGGGAAATGAGTCTTTTGTGACATAGGCTGCAAAATTTCGGCTCCTGGTGTGCCCCTGTCTTTTTCTTGTTTTGCTAAGAGGAAATGGCGTATGATTATGTAATTGCCTTTCCACCTCTCGTGAAAGAAGACAGGGACTGGGGGCACTGTGAGCTGCTAGGTAGGCCTGCTCTGTTCCAAGATTATAAATTGGGTATGTTTTTATCCATCTTTGTGGTTTTATTTTTTACATTTAAGTCTTTGAATCATCTGGAATTTGTCTTCACACAGAACTGAGATCCACTTGTGTTTCTTCCAGCTGGCAACCCATCTGTCCCAACATGATGCACCTCTTCTGTGAAGACAAGGACAGCCTCCTGATATTTCAAATGTCTATTTTAACGCCCATCTCATCCACCTGAAACAACCTTTCCTATGACTGCTGGTATTTCTTACTTGTAATTGGTTTCCCTAGCCATCTTTCTTCGCCTTCTCTCTGATTGTCTTGCTTGCAGAAGTACAGTTATCTTGTTCTTCATTATCCACAGAGAACCTTCAAGGATATCAAATTCTCCAGATGCTCAAGACTCTTCTATAAAATTACGCAGTGCTTGCATAGAACTTACACATATCCTTCTGTATATTTAAATCACCTCTATACTTAAATCAGATTACTTATGATACTTAATGCAGTATAAATGTTACATAAGCAGTGCTATGTTGTATTGGTTAGGTAAGAATGACAAGAAAAAGGTCTGTATATGTTCAGTACAGATGGATTTTTCAAATATTCTCAATTGGTTGAATCTGTGGATGCAAAACCTGCAGACAGGTGGAGAGCGCATGACCTCTAGACCTAGCTGACCGGCCTGAAGGGAGCCTCAGTCACTACACTAAGAAGCCACGCCTGCACCCTTGGACCCCTCATGCACAAGGGGTTGTGCTTCCCATGACCCAGGGGTGGAGAGAGGTGATGGGGAGGGCGCAGAGAGGCGAACTGCTGGCAGGAAAGCAGGGCCAGCAGTCAGGAGCCCCGGACAGCACCACCCCCTGAAGTCAGTCTTCCCTCCTGAGGTGGAAGCCACTGCCCCCTTTTGTTGCAGGGAGCAGTCTCATCATTGTTTCTAAATAATGCGACAAATGCACGTGACACCACCTGATGTGACTGTCACTCCTGCTCCCAGGGCCCTGCAGCCCTGAGGTTCCACACAGGATGGATGGGCGCAGCCTCAGCAGGGGCCCTCAAGCCTGCAGATGACCTTGCCCACAGCAGAAGGCCAGGGCTGCAAACTCCTGGTTTGGCCTCCAGCCCTGCTCTCACTCCTAAGCTCCCGAACTCCAGTGCTCACATCCATGCCGACTGTCACCTGCACACCCTTGAACATGTGAAACTCCACAGGCCCAAACCTCGCTTTCTCCTAAAATACCTGCTCCACATACCACCGATGATCCAGGCCAGAAACGTGGGAGATGTGCACACAGGACCACCCGAGACTCACTGCGCAGCCCCCTGAGCCTGGCCAGCACCCACTCACTGGGGAGACTCCCAGGACTGGGCAGCAGGACGCAGAGGCAGCAGCCTCTGCACAGAGAAAGCAGCCACACTGTCATCATTAGACACATTAAATATCAAAGCCATAACCATGACCCCAAGTTAGAGAGAGGAGGACAATTTGCTAGCCCACTCTGCTGGGTCTTGGGAATGGTGGGAAGAGAGAGGAAAAGCAAGATGATGAAGGCACGAGAACAAATGGTCCAAAATGGTGCCCCAGAAGCATCAGAGGAAGGGCAGGAGCTGAGGCCGAAGGGGTGAGGCTCTGAGAACGTGGTCTTCTGCACGGCAGCCAGGTGGAGGGACACCGGAACGTTAGCTTCTCAGGGCAGAAGTAAACCTTCTACCAAGCAGCCAGTGCAGGTGCAGGGAAAGCCTAGTTGTGTTTTAGGTAAATCGTATTTTCTGTGGATGGGAGCTTTGACCTGGGACACGTTTTAGAGCCTCCTTTGCCCTCACTCCTGCCCTGAATCAATCACCTATGAAATCCAGGGGCTTTCTTAATTTAATTAGTCTCTCTCATGTGAACCCTGGCCTCACCTCCCTGCCACTGCCTGAGTTGGGGCTCTCACTGCCTCTGTTGGAAGCAGGGCAGTGTGTCTGCCCCCTGCCCCCTGCATCAGCCACTGGGACACTGCCTGCTCAGCTTTGGCTCTTAGGTGTCCCTGTAAGATCCGCATGGTAAAGGCCCGGTGGGGCCTCTTGGGAGGCCCTCAGGTCACTGGGAAGTGAGATCCAGTCCCTTGTGTTTTCTCTTTTGCTTACCAGTCATGAAGTGAGTGGCTTTTCTCTGCTATCCGCACCCCAGTTTCCACCTTGTAGCCCCACTAGTGGCCTAAAAGCAAAGAGCCTGCACGACCATGCACTGAACTCCTAAAACCGAGACAAACAAACCTTTCCTCTTTATACACTCATCACCTCAGGCACTCGTCACAGTGCTGGAAAGCTGACGAACCCTCCTTCCTCAAACAGGAAGCAGCCACACGGCTTCCTTGATTAAAACCATCCAGCAGGCTGACTGCTGCTCAGTGGTCAGCGTGGGAGGCCCCCATATTTCCTCCCCGAGCCGGGGTGGGGGCTCCTCATGGGTGAGTCTCAGCGCTGAGCTCTATTTGTTCACGAGGACCCATCATGTTGCAGTTCCCACTCCCGCGCCCCTCGCAGGCTGGTGGCCCTCTGAGGGTGCTGCCAGCTGCCCCTTCACTGGCCGCCAATGGCCCTCCCCTCTGGGGCTCCTCCGCGGGTCATCCCGCTTGCCCTCTGCCCGACTGGAGAGCAGAGACTCGCCACACTGGCTGCACGCTCCCATCCTCCAGCTCTTCCTTCGGGTGCTCCTCCTTTCTTCCGAAACCACCTCCTGAGGAGGCCAAGCTCAGAATCTCGCCCATTCTCCACCCCATTCCGACATCCAATACCATGTGCATCCGCCAGAGTCCCCCCCACGCCAGCGCTTCCCACCTTTTGTTTTGCTTGTTTGCTTTTGAGACAGGGTCTCCCTAGGGTAGTCCAGGGTGGCCTTGAACTCAAGATTCTCCTCCCTTGGTCTCCAGAGCGCTGAGATTACAGATCGCACTGCCACCCCAGCTTCCTTTAAACTGTCACATGCGTCACGTCCAACCCTGCCCTGGAACGCTCTCTCTCCCAGTCCGCCCCACTGCTCCCCGTGACTAAGCCCAGCCGCCTCCAGCCACACGGCACCCAAACCGGGGCTGCGCGCTCTGCGCACAACTCCACTGCAGTCAGGGAAGGGTCGCGTGGCCTCGGGAGCCCCGGACCATGTACGTGGCAAAAATACCTCCGCGCGTGGAACATGGGAGGGCAAACAAGGGCACGCAGGAGTCCTTCAAGGGAAGCGCCAGGCCTCTGCGGAAACTAACACCTGCCATCTCACCCGCGCCACCTGCCGGGCATCTTCCCGCCCACCTGCCCCGCCCCGCCCGCCCCGCCCACCTGGCTCCGCCCCGCCCGCCGGCCCCGCTCACCTGTAGGCCCAGGGCGAGACGCTGCGCAGGTTGGCGGGCAGCCGGAAGCGGCGCTCGGCGGGCCTGCCCCCTGCCGGGCAGCTGGCGTTGCGCGCCTGCTCGCGCGGGCCCAGCTGCAGCGTGTGGTGGAAGGCGCTGAGCACGCCGGCCGCCAGCCGCCCGTACAGCTGCTCCAGGAGCTCCTCGGGCCGGTCCGCGCAGCCCCGCGGCCTCGCCGGGCGCCGGCCCGCCCTCACCGCCGCGCGGCCCGGCGGCAGCGCCAGCAGGAGGCCCGCCGCGAGCGTCCAGACCTGCGGGACAGGCCCCGCCGCAGACCGTGAGCCCGAGCATGGGCGCCGCGCGCGCCGGCCCCCGCGCGCCCTCGCCGCCCGCCCGCCGCCCGCGGGGGCCCCGGGGTCCCGCCCCGCGCCGGCCCGCGCGCCCCCGGCCCCCGCCGCCGCCGCCTCCCCGAGCCCGGGGCCGCACGAGGGGCGGCTGCGGGGCGCGCGTGCACGTGTGCGTGTGCCTGCCGGGCTGCTGCGCGGCGGGCTGCGAGTGCCCGTGAGGCCGCCGTCCCGCGCCGCCCGGACCCGCACCCGGACCGGGACCCGGACCCGGGCCGCCCGCCCCGCCTCGCCTCGCCGCCCGCCGCCCCCTCGCGGCTTCTCCGACGCAGCCGGGCGCACGGACGCCGAGGGCTCCGCGCCCTCTCCTGCAGACTCGCCCGGGACCGCACTCACCAGCGTGCCCAGCATCTCCCCGCAGCGTGCGCAGCGCTGGCGCAGAGCTGTGAGCCGCGGACCCGCCGCCGGGAGCCCCGTCTCGGACTGCTGCGGGCGCGGCGCGGCGCGGCCGGCGGAAGCAGGAGGTGGTGACTGGCCGGGAGGGCCCCGCCGTGCGCGAGTGGGCCCGACAGGACGGAGCTAGAGGAGGCAGAGTTTGGCTCAGGAAAAGGATTTCTCGAGGAACGACAGCAATCCAAGAATAGAATAGACCAGCTGGAAACTGATTAAACTCAAAACCTAGAAGGACTCGCCTTCTTGGAGCTACTTCCTGAGTGTTCATGTTTTGAAGACGTATATTAGAGATTTTTCAAGTCTCATTTTTTAATAAGGTGAGGGGAGGTTTTTTCTTCTTCCCCTGAACACCTGTGAAATGATCCTGTGCCTATCAAACCCTAAACTCAGCGCGCTGAATACTTCCCCCAGCTTCTGTGGCTGTCAGTGGCACCACTTGGTCTGCTATGGCAATGTTGGAGAAGTCTTACCCTATGATTACTGAATTGTAAGCGCACTGGTCATGTAACACGAGCCTAATATTCTGTGAATAAAGAAAATATACTGAAATAAAGGACTATATTATACTTCGAGAACAAAAGAAAACTTGCTCATGTGTTTATTCTACAAATAAAAGCTTCATGCGTTCTAGGTGGCAGCTAATGAACATGATTATGTTAAAGCAGCCATGCTTTAAAAATGAGAACAAATGATCAATACCAGCTGAAAGCTTTTTGAAAGTGTGTAAAACACATAATTCATGATTCCCTAAGTGGTTTTCAGTTTTGGCATTTGACTAAATTGTAAACCATTGGTTAAACTACGTTTCATTTGTGCTATAGAAAAATATTTATATATGCCTTGAGTAGTCTGTGACTAAACAGTTTAGTAATTGCTTTGTTTACTGCTAAAACTCCCTCTAAAATTTCCAATTGAAGCAATTTCTAGCTCTTGGCGAGTAAACACTTGGGTTGTAAACATTGACTAGCAGATAAATATTCTTTGTTTCCAGTAAAATGGGAATAAAGACATCAGCACTCACCTACTGCTGATTTTCTTTTGAAAAAAAAAAAGCTGTGGGAGTCTAGGAGAGTCTTAGGAGAGAGTTGCTTGGAACTGTTCTGTCTGTCTCATCTTTTTATATGTATGGTCACGGTGCTGGATTGCTTTAGTATTCAACAAAGCGTTTTCTGCTGTCTGATAAAATGACAGCTCATTTCTCCCTGATCGCCTTGGAAGTGAAAAACATTTGCTTTATAATAATTTCTATCTTGTGAAAGACCACAAATACTGAAAATGCTCATCAAGTTGGTGGAAAATAAAATTCATCTGTGAGACTAAACAGTTTTATAAACAAGGACACGTATTTTAGATGTTTGTTGTATAATGAAGTCTACAAATGTCAACATATTTATGAAGATGTAAAATGCACTAGTTAATGATGAGTCCAGAGTGGATATATACAAATGAAAGAAAAAAGACTACAAAACACTCCAACCGAACGCATCATGTTCCTTTAGAAGTGAAATGCCTGCAGTGTTCTTTACTGAGTGTGTTTTCATCAGTGCAATCACATATTCTCTCTGGTTCTTCTCTTTCACCCTCTGGTTTACCCAGCCACTCAAGACCAGCACAGCTGCAAGACGCAGCATGAACCGAGCTGTCAGGAAGTCTTTCAAGCCATTCTTAAGCACCAGGGCCCCAAAAGCCAATGTATGGTTGGCTACTCCCATGCTTACCTCCTTGGGTTACTGAGGTAACTCCCCAAACCTTTGTCTCTTCTGAGGATCATCCTCAAGCATTCTCACCTGGAGCTGTGGTCTTCCTGTCCACGGCTTTATTCATAGATCATTTTAGCCCCTAGACCCACCATACTTCCTGTTCATCATTCCCAGCACCTTTCAGCTGCACACAGATGGTTTCTAAATGACTTTTAGCTTCAACCTTTCTTGATCTCATACTAAATATCGAACCATATGGCCATTCCAAGGCATTATCACCTGCAGTCTCAGCTAATGGTCCCAATAGTTAATTTCAAATGTCCTGACACAATCACTTTCTTTTCCACTCCCACAATTCTCTGACTTTGTCTAGCCTAATCCTACCATTTTTCACAATTATTGCATTTCACCAGTGCTGGAGATGGGACCCAGGACCTTGTGCATGCCAGGCAAGTGTTCTACCACCAAGCTATACCCCTAGCCCTACTAGTTCACATTGGAGTTCTTTTTTTCTTGTGTACTTTAGATTTAGGATCTGTATTACCACAGTCTCTCTGTACTTAGTCCCTTGCTCTTTTTTTTCCCTCTGCTATACTCTGCTATACTACCATTAAGCTGACTAAACTTAATTATAATTTTCAACAACAAACTTCAGGTTAGCATTTGCTATAGTTTGGGTGAATCTTCCTCCTCCAAAGGTCCGTGTGTCAAAGGCTTGGTCCTCAGTCTATAGCATTATTGGGAGGTGGTAGAACTTTCAGAGGCGGAGCCTAGTGAGAGGAAGTCAGGTTATGGGGAGTGTTATGCTTAAAGGGGACTGTGAGGTGCTGGTCTCCTTTTGTCCTCGCTTTTATGCTGCCCTGAAGGAAACAGGCCTCCTCTGCCATGTGCTCCCACCAGGATGTGTTGTGCTGCCACAGTCTTAAAGAAACAAACAGGGCCGAGTAACTGTGGACTCAACCTCAGAAACAGAACCTAGTTAAACCTTTTCTCCCTATGGGTTATCTCAGGTATTTTGTCACAGTAACAGAAAGCTAACATAATCAATACAGGTAACCTATTAGCTTTCCCAGCTCTATCCATTTTTTCCAAGATCACGAATTTTCATCTCTTTTCTCTTCCCAGGTCCCTTCATATACATTCTATAGAGACATATTACATAGACACATGAGAGCTATTATATTTGTTTCCCATCATCAATTTTGCAATCGAGTTCATACATACCACCTTGTTTCCCGGTACATTTGAAGAATCCTTTCTTGACTCCAGGTCCTACATTAGGTACCATCTAATTTTTCTGCTCCCCTTTGCGGCAAAGCATCCTTAATTGTCTTTATTCTTGGGTTCCAAAATATCAGTTCCCATTCTCTCAGGCTACTCGAATTGGACATTTATCTCCAATACTTCATCTCAGTGACTTTTAACAAGGTCATAATAGTAATATGATTATTGCCAAAGTCGTTTCTTTATCTTACTGGATTTTTCCTACCCCTTTTGACACACTTGAGCACTCCTTCATTCTTTTAGATTACTGTTTGTGTAGCATATCTTTCTCGTTCCCTTTTTTTCAACCTATCTCTCTGTATCCTTGTATTTAAAGCATGTCTCTTATAAGTAACATTGTTTGGTTTTATTTTTTAATAGACTGGTAATCTTTGTTGTTTAATTGGAAAATTTACCCTATTTACTTTTATTTACTAATTACTAATATAATTAGCATTTACTACTCATGTAAATACTAATATGATTTTGTTTACTATGTTATAATTACTGTTATGGTTTGGATATTGTACTAGTGAGCTTTCTCATTATTGAAACAATACCTGACACTCACAGCTTGAAGAAGGGCTTAATTTATCTCACAGCTTAAGGAGATTCAGTCATAATCAGCAGGATCCAAGGCAGCAACACTATGCCAGAAGGGCATGGTGGGACAAGCTGCCTGGTTCACAGTGGCTGGGGAAGAGGGCAAGAAATGGCGCCAAAGGGGAATGGGCAAAGAACCATGTGCACTCCCCAAACCCATGCCTCCATGACCTATCCAGCCACACTCAGGAGAATACTAATTTCTAAGTGTTTCTTAATCCAATGAAGTTGACATATCAGGACTAATGGTCACAATTCACCCCTTTCAACCTCACTCCCACACATCCCCTCAAATCATAATTAATTTGCAAATACAGACATTAACAAGTTCATTTTTTCACCCAACATAATTGCCTTACTTTTCCCATTGCTAAGACAAAATATCTGACACTTATTGGAGAACCCCCATCAGTAGGTTCCAATCTCCTGCCTGGAGTTACAGCATACAGCAGGAAGAAAGAGAGCAAGAGACAAAACAGGGGTGTAGACAGATCTGGGATGACCAGCTGTTCTTGGGGAACAAAAGAGCATGAGGCACCCAGACTCTTGGTATTTATTCATTAGATCTGAGTGAAGGGCAGTAGGTGAAGGGCAGTGGGTATATTCAGGAACAGTAATGACAACTACTGTGGGCTAGGAAGATCAAAACAGTCTTGCAAGGACAAGGACAAGAACGAGATGGGGCAGTGGGGAAACTGTAGTTTCCCAGATGCCTATTGTCTCCAGCAGTCTCATCTTCCCCTGTGAGAGTCACAGCAGTCATTAGCACTAGCACTTCTGGATTTGACCAGAAAAGAGAAAGGAGTTTCTGTGTTCCAATCTGGCTCAAGGATGACAAGAACAAGCATGGATGTTCCCTAGACTCAATTTATAATTTGTGGTTCCCAAGAAATACCCAAAGTTAAGAGAGAAAAGATTTACGTGGCTCATAGTTATAGAAGTTTCAGTTTGCAGTTGGCTGACTCTGAGGCAGGTTGGCATGGCAGACAAACATCACAGAGGAGAAACTGTTCATGGTGGGCAGAAAGTAGCAAAGCAAGCAAGAGACTTTAGCAGCTTTTTTATGCCCCTTTTATATTTTGTATACACTACCAGGATTAGGGTGGACTGATTTAGTAATTACTCTTAATGGCAGCACACTTAATCTTTGCATTGCACTGTAAATCAATCACACACTCTTTTTCAGCTGCCTCTGAAAAAGTCCTGCCTATGACTGCATGAGGCTTTGGGGGGACAGCTAGACATAAACGATAACAACAACTATCTCAAGTACAACCAAAAATGCAGTAATCTCTTTCCCAAAGCCTCAACATTTCAGCATTTTTCAAAAGTCCAATCCAAATCTCTTCTGAGACTCAAGGCAAACTCTTATCTGTAAACATCTATAAAGATTAAAAAAACAAGTTACATAGTCCCAAGGAGCAATGGCACAGGATAAATATTCTTATCCAAAAATGCAGGGATTGAGCGATAGAAGAGAATTAGACCAAATCAAGACCAAAACGCAGCAGGGCAAATATCAAGTCTTGTAGCTCCTTATGTGGAACATGGAACACAGTGATAAAATATGAGTACCGAAGAACTTGGGTGGCTTCCCCCCTGCCCCTTGCAAAATTGAACCCACAGGAAATGATTTATGTCCTGGACTGGCTCCATTCACTGCCTGCAACTGTTGCTGTCCCTGACAGATATTCTGCATTCTTGGACCCTCTAACTTGCTTGGGACACTACAACACCTTGGGCTTCATTCCCACAGCTTTATACACCAATGTCTCAAGATCTTCTTTCCTGGCCTCCCATGTCTTCCTCTGAAATATGGTTGGAAGTCTCCCTGGCCCATGACACTTACGTTCTTCATGCTGGTAAAATCAGGATCATATGGATAATGCCAGGTCTGTAGTCAACAGTAATAGAAACTAGGCCTTTTTAGACCATAGCTACAGTAGACTCTGAGTGCCTGTATGGCTGAGCATAGTGAAATGAATCCTGGGAAACCAACTCCATAAGAATTCCTTTGTTTTATTTTTGCTTTTTTGAGATAGGGTTTCACTATGTGGTTCTGGCTGGCCTTGAACTCACTATGTAGCCCAGGCTACCCTCAAACTTGCAGTGATCTTTCTGCCTCAGCTTTCTGAGTGCTGGGATTACAGGTGTGCATCACCACACTGGCTTAAGAGTCCCTTCTTGAGGACAGGGCCTAGGGATTTTCTTCTCAAAGGAAAGACTGATCCTTTTGAGTCAGCCATGGGTGGGGTCTTGCTGATTTCTGAGATGTTCTCAAAGCATCTTTTTTCTCTGTACACAGAACTTGGTTTTCTTTTTAATGGCACTAATCTTTTCAATGCCCACATCACTTATTTGTCCAACTTTGTACATGGTTCATTCTAGGCCAAAATCTAATTTTTTAATTTTTTTCTACTCTGTCTTTGATTGTCACTGTAAATTTGGCTAAAAGCAATCATCATTAAACTGTGCTACAGCCTGAACATTGGGCAGCCTTGAAATTTCTTACACCAAATTAGTTAGCCTATTACCCTTAATTTTAGTTTTCCCCAAAGTCTCAGAACATGGGGAAAATACATGCAAATTGCCTGTTACAGTATAATACATGTGGCCTCCAGTGCAACTGCCAGTGGAGCCCTTGTTCCCAACTGAAAGGTCCTGAGCCTGACCTTTATTGTCTTATCCTTAACTGCATGGTGGTTGTCTTAGTTACTTTTCACTTGTTGCTGAGACAGAATACCTGACACCCAAAATTAGGGAAGGAAAGGTTTATTTCTTACAGTTTTTGGGGATTTCAGTCCATACTTAGTTGGCTCCAAGGCAGAATGGTGTGGTGGGGCAGCCATTTATGGTGGCTGCCAAACAGCAAGCATGAATGAGAAAGAGAGATAGAGAGAGAGAGAGAGAGAGAGAGAGAGAGACATGCCTACATGACTTCCTCTCACCCTTACACTGTATGTCAGTTCCACCCCTGGGCAGGTGCAACACTCACATCACCAATCCCAGTGCTAGACAACAAACCAATCACGAACACCAGACTCAGCCCTGTCCAAATTACATGAGACCTTGGGGGAGGGGACACAGGACAAACTCATACATTCCATCCCTGGCCCCCCAAGGACTCATGTATATCCTTTATACAAAAGGCATTTAGTCCATCTCCAAGAGTTGCCAAAATCCTAACAGTTTCACCATTGCTGAAAAGTCCAAGTCCCAAATCTCCTCTGAGATATATGACAGACTCTTATTTGTAACCCCCTGTACAAATGAAAATGAAGTTAAGCCCTTCCAACATATAAAAGCACAAGATAAACATTACTATTCCAAAAGTTACAAACAGGGGAATACAAAGCATTGGAAACAAGGCAAGTCCAAAATCCAGCAGGGCAAACATTAAGTCCTAGAGTTTTACACTCAGCATGTGAAGCAATCTGGTTGCAGGATCCATAAGGCTTGAGTGATTCCACCCTCATGGCACTTCCAGGGGGTTTTAACCTCCACAGCTTCTCTCTTAAGCCCACTGTGCTTGGTTCTCACAGCTTTTCTTGGACAATCCATGTTCATGGCTTTTTCAAACTTGTGGGTTTTCCATTGCACCCTTGGCTTCACCCTTACATCTTTACATATTGCCCTCTGCAGTCTGGGTGGAAACTGTGCATTTTCCTTGCATTTAAAACCAGCACCATGTGGATGCCACCAAGGTCCGCTGCCAGCTGGAGCAGTAGCCAGACTTTCCACTCCCTCAGCTGTAGGGGTTGAATGCTTGGATCACTGAGCTCTCTGAACCTGATTGTGAGGAAAAGCTTCTCTATTCTGTCACCATTCTGGAATCTGGTGCAGCCGCCACTATTTTGGAAACTCCTGCGGCCTCTGTCACCATCTGGAACATGGTCATCTGTGGCTTTCTCCACAAAGTCAACTCTGTCACCTTTGCTGGCTTGAGACTGCAAAGGGTGGAGGGCCTGTTACTTCCCAGAATACTCGCAGGCCATCATTTTTATTTCTTTGTTCCTACTCAGCAATCGAGATCTCAGTTTCATCTTTTTTTTTTTTTTTTTTTTTTTTTGGTGGCACTGGGGATCAAACTCACAACCTCACACCTACCAGATAGGTGCTTAAGCCACTGAGCCTAACATCCGGCCCTGGTTTTGTGAGGCAGTGTCACACTATGTAGCTCAGTCCGGCCTTGCGCTCACGCTGTAGCCCGAGCTGGCCTTGAACTCACAACGCTCCTCCTACCTCAGCCTCCTGAGTGCTGGGATTAAAGGCATGCGCCACCACACCCGGCTCGGCTTCATCTTTACAGTCCACAGTTTTCTGGTCAAACTCACAACATTTTAAATCATGCTGCTGGGCTGTTTGCTCTTGATTCACAACATAAATCTGACTAAAACCCCCCAACAATAGCCAGGCCACTGCCTCAACATTCGGCTGTCTTGAAATTTCTTTTGTCAGATTAATCAGTCCTTTGCCCTTAATCTCAGTCTTAGGCAAAGTCTCTGGGCACGGGCAAAATGCAGACAAATTTCTGCCAAGCCGTAACACACAACATGTGGAGTCCAAAAACCAATGCATCCTTCTTCCCAGCAGAAACCTCCTGAGCCTGATCTTTACTGGCAGGCTTTTTATCAACCTTCTGGTCTTCTGAGCTCTGACCAGAATCTCGTCTACAGAACAGCCTAAACTGTTCCAGCTCTATGCATTTAGGTGACATCTCCAAACCTTTCCAAACTCTTCCCATAAACCATTCCCAAAAACTCGAACCACATGGTCAGGAATAGTCACAGCAATGATCCCACTCCACTGGTACCAAATTCTGTCTTAGTTACTTTTCACTCGTGGCTGAAACAGAATACCTGACATCCAAAATCAGGGAAGGAAAGGTTTATTTTTTACAATTCTCAGGGGTTTCAGTCCATACTTGGTTCCAAGGCAGCGTGGTGTGGTGGGGCTGCCATTCATGGTGGCCGCCAAACAGCAAGTGTGAACCAGCAAGAGAGAGACACGCCTTCTTCTCACCCTTACACTGTATGTCGGTTCCACCCCTGGGTGGGTGCAGCACTCACATCACCAATCCCGGTGCTAGATAACAAACCAATCACGAATGCAAAACTCAGCCCCATGCAGATTACATGAGGCCTTGCGGGGGACACGGGATCAAACCCATACAATGGTCTTTTGCCCTCTAACCAGAATCTCCTATCAGGTTCCACTTATAGCATTCTAGGGCTTCACTAGCCAGCATTTTCAAATCTTTCCAAAGTCCTCCCATAGATCAGTTCCAAAGGTTTCTAAACCACATGATCAAGTACAATCACAGCAATGACCCCAGTTCTCTAGTACTAATTTCTTGTACTGGTCAGGTTTCTCATTGCCATGACACAATGCCTATCACAATTTAAAGGAGGACATGTTTAATGTAGCCTGTAGTTTGGATGGATTCAGTTCATAATCAGCTGGCGCCAAGGCAGGAAAATCATGGTAGAAGGATATGGCCAAGCAAAGCTCCTTAATTCATGGTGGCTGAGAAGCAGTTCAGAGGAATGGCATCAGAGGAGCTCAGGCAAGAGACTTCATGACCCACTCAGACAAGGCCCAGAGCATGTTCTACTAATTTTCTAGGTGTTTCTTAGTCCAGCGAAGTCCATATATCATGATTAATGGCCACAGATATGTTTATGTATCCCCCAAAGGTTCCTGTGTTGGAAGCTCAGTCTTCATTGTAGAAATCGTGGTGCAGGTCCTGTAAGAGGTAAGTACTAGAGGCAGGCTTTTAAGTTCCTTGGTCAGGGGGAGGTGCACCTTTGGGAGAAATTATAAGACCCTAGCCTCTCAGTAATCAAAGCCAAATCTGGTAACAATCTTGAGCATCCAAAACTAGGAGATAGATAAACCTCTTCTTTATAAAGTTAGCCTGTTTCAGGTATTTAATAGCAGTAATTAAAAACAAGTTAATGCTGTTACTGATGTAATTGCTAACTTAATTGATTTTAAATCCTACAATCTTGCTACTTGTATTCTCTTTGACCATCTGTTCTTTGATCTTTTATCTCTCCTTTATTTCCCCTTCTTGGCATTAATCAAGATGGGGGGGTTTACTGGGGAGTGAACCCAGGGCTTTCTCATTAATCTCACACCAGGCCTTTTTAATTTTTTATTTTGAGATAGGGTTTTGCTAAATCACCAAGTTGCACAGCCTTGCCTCAAACTTGTAATTTCTTTGCCTCAGCCTCCCAGAGTGCTGGGATTAAAGGTGTATGCCACCACACCAGGTTTAAACTTGTATCATCTTGTTTTGAAAACCTATATAGCTATTGTTGTTCTTTGTTGCTGTTGTCAGTTTGGTTTGGTTGTTCTTTGGTTTGTTTGCTTCTTGATTTTTCTGTTATTTCTTTTTTCTCTTTAAAATATAAAAAAATTTGGAGATGATTTTATGTAACTTTTGGGACAACTTTTAAAAGCTATTTTTACCAAGTATTTTGTATATACTAATTTTTTAGGGCTCTACTAGTTGGCATACAAAATATATAAGGATGAATATTTTTCTTTTTCATCAAGTAAAATACTTTCTATTTTAATATTGGAAGCTGTGTGTAAAATTGATTCAGCATTTCATGCACTTGCTTTAAGAATTTAGTCCTATGCATACTGTGATGTTTCTACTGTGCATATTTAAATTTTTCATGCAGGTATTTTTTTTTTTTTTGTAGCGGGGATCAAACTCATAACCTTGCACTTACCAGGCAAGCATGCAGTTTTTCTTGACAATAATCAGTGTTGTTTTGTACCTAGGTTTTATGTGATTTTATTGAAACATAGATAGTTGTGGCAACCTGCTCAGTATTTGTGGTTTAAAATAAAAGGGTTTATTGTCTGCAAAAATTTTTGGATATGATTGGGTCAGTTATTTTGTAGAACTCTCATCAATTTGGGATGTTTCCTCATGATTAGGGTTGAGTTACATTTTTTGGCATGATTATTAACTAGGTCCCTAGGAATATTAACTTGTGCCAAATCAGTACTCCACATTGGGAGGCACATGGTTTCTTTTT